>JADRCH010006402.1:19317-34280 GCA_019843965.1 Rhynchomys soricoides
CTCTCTCTCTCTCTCTCTCTCTCTCTCTCTCTCTCTCTCTCTCTCTCGGCAAAAGCCCTCCATTCCTCAAAAACCTCACATCTGGGTCCCAGGCTCCCAGATACCTCAAGCCTTCAGCAACCTGCAGAAAGGACCTCCAAATGTGTCCAAGATGTATCTATGCAGACGGTGAAAGAAATCAAACATGATTCCACAGAGACACACACAAAAGGGAGATTTATGCCAGATTGAGAGCCACAGTAAGGTATTGCTAGTCTCTAGAGTAAGACATAGAGCAAGACGAAGTGAAGCAGAGGTAGAGGCAGAAGAGAGGGAGAATGAGAAGTAGGGAAAACATATTGAAAACCTGCTGTCTCCATTGAATTAGACTCAACCTCAGGACCCTGACTCAGGCACTTGAATAACTTCCTGGTCTCCCAAAAGTTGGCTTGTAACATCCACAGCTATATACCAACATACCCCATAACATACATACACAACAAGTAAGTGAATGTTTTACAAAAGAAACCAATTAATTGATGACTTGCTTACAGTTTTGGAGGGTTAGTCCATGATCATCATGGTGGCAAACAGACAGGTATGGTGCTAGAGCAATAACTGAGAGTTTACATCTGATCCACAGACATGAGGTAGATAGCTAACTGGAGTGACATGGGCTTTTGAAATCCTAAAGCTCACCTCCAATGACACACTTTTTCTAACAAGGCTATATACCCTCTGATCCTTCCAAACAGTTCCACCAAATGGGCTCCCAGGAAAGGGGGAAACAGGAGGTTATAAAGATGAGTATGATCAACACGCAAAACATACTCTATGGATACTTTAAAAATGAATTGATTTGAATGAAAATAAAAAATAAAATGAAAATTAATGAGTATATGTGCATCTTCCAAATACAAGAGCTAAAAACTGATAGAACAGAAGGGAGGAACAGACAATTCCATAGTTATATATTTGGAAACACCAACATTCTTCCCATGACAAGAAGGCAAAAAAGAAAATAACAATCAAGAGATATATAAAAAGACTTATCTGGCCCGGTGCCTCCCAGAGTGATCAAAGTAGAGCACACCAGAGACAAGCCCTGCTAGCTGCCACATGGAAGACACCTAGAGGCCACTAGGAAGAACAAGTAAGTGGTGGAGAGATAGAAGAGAAAGGGAAGCAGAATGGTGTGTACAATGAAGAGAGACAGAGCGGGAGATGCGAGCTTGGAAAGGAACAGCCTGATGTGAGTAGCCAGCAACGCTACCTGAGGCCATAGTCTGGGTCTGTGGCCCTGGAGCATCAGGGCTCTGTGTCATATCAGAGGCCCATGTTACCTCCAAAGGCCATGCGGATGTCCCTGGTCTTGGCTGACACCTGGGGCTGGGTTGATGTCTGTAGGATGTGCAGAACTGGCCCATCCCCCTCACCAGCTGCCTTGCACCTCACCCAGGAAATACAATAGAGCGGGCTGTGGTTGGGGAGAGAGGGTTGCAGGTGAGACAGCCCTGAGACTATGAACAAGGTAGAAACAACTAGACGACTCATCACTGCCTGTGGCATGTGGAAGAGATGACCACTCCCCTTGCCTGGGCATTGCTGGAGAGCTGGCCCAGGTGATATGAGTGTGTAAGAGCGGGTCCAGATGGAGTGAGCAGAAGAGGTGGGGGGGAAACTATCAAACTGACCAACTCAACTACTATCCAAGGCCAAATCCAAAGCTTTGAGTTGGTCCATCCCAATATCTACCCCATCTATGAACTATTGGAGAGTGTGAAGGGGCTGGTCCTCTAGAACAAAAGCTGCAGGATCCCCATGACACAGGGCAACAACAAGATATCCCAGAGGAGCCCTTCAGATGATTCAGTATTGATAGTTTAGCAGAAGCCAAAGTCGTTGAACCAGACCAAATACTCAGGGCAATGGATATTTGCAAGAAAAGCTGTTTGGGCAAAAGGGTAAACTGTAGGAACCACCATGACAGCTTCCATTGTGAGATTTTGTTTGTTCATTTGTTTTCTTCTGGGGGGGAAGTTGCAAGGGCAGAGGGCAGATATATGGGAAGATGAGTGGGATTGGGGTGCATGAGGTGAAATTCACAAAGAATCAATTAAAAATTATACACACACACACACACACTGTGGATTGTTTTAAAATAACTATATTTGTATATTAATAATGGAAGAATGCACATTCTATTATAAAAATAAAATGTTCACCAATATAAACCATGTGCTGGGCCATAAAGTCAATCTCAACAAGATCAGAGGACCAGAACCGTTCTCTGACCACAAATAATTAAAACAGAAATTAGTCAAAGCAAGGCACCTGAAAAAATTACAAAATATGTTCATATTAAATGTTGTTTTTAGCCAGGCAGTGGTGGCGCACGCTTTAATCCCAGCACTCGGGAGGCAGAGGCAGGCGGATTTCTGAGTTCGAGGCCAGCCTAGTCTACAGAGTGAGTTCCAGGACAGCCAGGGCTATACAGAGAAACCCTGTCTTGAAAAACCAAAAAAAAAAAAAAAAAAAGTTGTTTTTAAAATAAAGCTAGGATTGAAGGAGAATTTTACAAGTGTTAGAAAATGAAAACAATGTATGAGAATTTCTGAAGTGAAATAAAATCAGTGTGGAGAGGGAAATTTCTGTCATTAAATGTTTATAATGATTATAAAACAATGGCCTTAAAACAATTAGCTAAGTTTCCACCTTAAGATAGAAGAAAACAAAGGGCCTCATCTATAATCCAGGAACTTGGGAGGATGAAGGGAGAGGACTATGAATTTGAGTCTATCCTGGGCTACATAGTGAATTTTAAGCTAGCCTGGCCTAGATAGCAGATTATGAAAAAGTAAACAAAAACAAAAAACAAATAAAATTTTAAATCTAGAAATACATCAGAATAAATCCAACAGAAACATAAGGACAAAAATATAAATATTTTTAGATAACCATATAAACAGAAATGACAAAAGTTGATAGAATAAAACAATGAAATCAAAAGTAAGTTATTTTTAAAAGATTAGTTCATTTAACAATGTCAGGTTTAAAAAAAGTACGTGTGTGTGTGTATGAGAGAGAGAGAGAAATGAGCAATATCAGTAATCTCGAAAGCACAGATTCTTCATCTATTAAATTAATCATAATAAGATATTATATAAAATATTATCCATAAAATGATACTTAGAGGAAATGGAAAAATTCCTTGGTAAGTAATAACTTGCAAACCTCAATCAGGAAGAAATAGACATCAATAGTCTATATTTATTGAAGAGATTGAATTCAAGTGTTTAAAAAAAGTACCAAACATGCATGAGAGAAATAATCCCAACGATATACAAACCTTTCAGCTAACTGAAAAGGCAAACCTTCCCAAAGCATCAGAGAGTCAGTACTACCTTATGACACACAGTATATAACATTTTAAGAAAATAAAATTATAGACCAATACAACTTATGAGCACTGACATGATACTCCAAAATGAAATGCTAACAGTTTGTTAGCAACAAGATAATAATAATAAAATTAAAAAGGAAAGGTCAGGAGGTGGTGGGGCACGCCTTTAATCGCAGTACTTGGAAGGCAGAGGCAGGTGTATCTCTGTGAATTCAAGGACAGCTTGGTCCACAGAGAGAGTTCCAAGATAGGCAGGAATACACAGAGACACCCTGTCTCGAAGAGATAGGTAGGTAGGTAGGTAGATAGATAGATAGATAGATAGATAGATAGATAGATAGATAGATAAAAAGTTAAAGGTTAAATTTTATATCTTTGTGGGATTTATACCATGGTTTGTAAGTGGACTGAACATTTTGAAATTAATCTCTGTACCTCTCAGACTTATAAAAATGAGCATATCAATCAATACATTTGACATATATCTGTGAGTTTGAGGCCAGCCTGTTTACAAAGCAGGTTCCAGGACAGCCAGGACTATACAAAGAAACCCTATCTCAAGAAAACAAAAAAAATTTAAAAAATGATAAAATTCAACATGGTATATAAACTACCAGCAAACTAGGAATAAAAAGAAGCATCTTTATACTGGTAAATGTAATCTGCAAAATATCTAAAGTTAACATAATCTTTAATTGTAAAAGACCAAGTGCTAGCCATTCTGACTAGGGCAAGATGAAATCTCACAGCTATTTTTAATTTGCAATTCCCTGATGGCTGAGGAGGGTGAACCCTTTTTAAAAATATGTTTATTAGCCATTTGTGTTTCTCCTTTTGAAAGCCGTTCAATTAATAGCTCGTTTATTAGCTAGACTATTCAGGTTCGGAGGTGGTTAATGTTTACAGTTCTTTTGTATATTCTAGATATCAACTGCCTGTTTGAAGTATAGTTTACGAAGATACTCATCTTTGCATGAAACTAGGTCATGAAACTAGAAAAAGAACCATAAAGGCTGGGGGGGTATGGGGGAAGAGGTTCAAAGAAGGGTTGAAGGGGGAGAAAGTAAGAGAGTACATGTGACATGAATGCAGAAAGGGGCTAATGGGGTAAAAGGGGGATCAGGATGAGAGGGAAGGATAGATGGGAAGGAGGGAGTGATGGAAGTATGTACGAAAGAGTCCTACTCAAACCCACTACTTTGTATGCTGATTAAAAAAAAAAAATAGTAAAACTGAAAGTAAATAGTTTCTATGTTCAGATTAGAGACAAGGATATGTGCTTTTACCACTTCTATTCAATGTTTTATGGGCTGCTCACAAGAAAAATCAAAACAGCTTTTGTTTGCAAAAAAGATGTGATTCTGTGGACTGGGCCTCAGGTAGGCCATTTTCACTATCCTTCTTGTCATGCATTCCTATCTGGGCAGAAATACTCTCGGTCCTGCTGCAGTCTGCTTGCAGGAGCCCTTCCTCCCACTCACCTTTATTCTCTGAGGATTCTGCCTCTTTGTGTGAAGCCAGGGTCTCCCATGCTCTTTCTCACTCTCCTCAGCAATTCCTCCTAACCCATCTTCATTTCTTTATGTCACCTGCCAACCCATAGAAACGTTCTTGAGCACGAATCCATAGCCACTACACTTGGCGAAGATCCAGAGTAGGCAAAAACAACAAAAGAACAGAACACCCACTCAACAAAGACAGCCAGATATGTAACTAAGGAACACCTCAAGCATCATAAATTCCAGATACCTAGATTCAGTACAAAAACATAAACTGCCAAGACAATATGCCTCCTCCAGAAGCCAACAACACTACTGCAGTAGGCCTTAAGAGCAGCAATTTAGCTGAAATACAAGACAAAGAATTCAAAATAGCAATTATGAATATGTCCTAGGAACTTGGAAAGAATGTGAATAAAAGCCTTAGTGAGGACAGGAAAGACAAAAACATTGAATGAAATAACCAAAACATATCAAGACATCAAGGTAGAATTTAACAAATAAATAAAACACTAAAGAAATAAAGCCAATCTGAAATAAAGCTGGAAATATTTAGGATATCAAATAAAAAATTCTGGCGTAAGCCCCAGCAACAGATTATAAGACACAGAAGAGAATTCCATGCCTTAAAGACAAGGTAGAAGAAATGGATAGGTAAGACAAAGAAAATGTTAAATCTTAAAAATGGGGGGAGGGCAAACTGGGAGAAGTCCAGGTAGGCTGCCCACCAGCCAAAATTCCCCACTCTCTCATTATCTCGGTGTTCCCCCACCTTATCCCCAGTCCTGTGCCTTCCTGCTTGCTGTGCTCCAGTCTACAGCTGGGGCAGAGACTCACCACTCTACTAGAGACCACACAGACTGGAAGAATTCCATGTAGGCTGCCCTTTCACCAAACACCCCCACTCACTATCTTGGTGTCCCCCCAACTTGTCCCCAGTCCTATACCCTCCTTATTGCCTTGCCCCAGCCTCCAACTAGGACAGAGGCTCCCTGCTCTACCAGAGACCACACAGACTTCAAGAAACCTAGGCTACACAGAACCAAAAGAGCAAAGAGGAAACAGAAACCTAGGAAGAAAACACCCATCCAACAAAGATAAACTCAGAAATTGGTACCTAGACCTAAAATTACCCCAAATCCAAATGGCTAGAGGCCAGCAAATGGACCCAAGACTCAAGCTGCTGTAGCCATTCTAATATCTAACAAAATAGACTTCCAACCAAAATTGATCAAAAGAGACCAGGAAGGATACTTTATACTCATCAAAGGAAAAATCCACCAAAATGACATCTCAATTCTGAACATCTATGCTCCAAACTCAAGTGTACCCACATTTGTAAAAGAAACATTACTAAAGTTTAAATCTCACACTGAACCCCACACATTAATAGTAGGAGACTTCAACACCCCACTCTCACCAATTGACAAGTCATCTAGACAAAACTAAACAGAAATACAATGAAACTAACAGAGGTTATGATTCAAAAGGTCCTAACAGATATCTACAGAATATTTCACCCAAACACAAAAGAATATATCTTCTTCCCAGAACCTCATGGATCCTTCTGCAAAATTGACCATATACTCAGTCACAAAGCTAGTCTCAACAGATATAAGAAAATTAAAATAGTCCTCTGTATCCTATCAGACCACCACAAACTAAAGCTGGATTTCAACAACAACAGAAACAAAAAAAAAAAACATACAAACTAATGGAACCTGAATGACTACTGGGTTAAGGCAGACATAAAGAAATTAAAGACTTCCTATAATTCAATGAAAATGAAGGTACAACACCCAAACTTATGGGACACAATGAAAGCATTGCTAAGAGGAAAGTTCATAGCACTAAATATCTTCATAAAGAAATTAATGAGACCTCATACTAGTAACTTAATAGCACATCTGAAAGTTCTAGAAAACAAAAAACAAAAATCATACCCAAGAGTAGACTGCAAGAAAGAATCAAACAGAGAGCTGGAATCAATAAAATAGAAACAATTAGAATAACATAATCAATGAAGCAAAGAGTTAGTTCTTTGAGAAACTCAACAAGATAAACAAACCCTTATCCAAACTAACTAGAATATAGAGAAAGAATATACAAATTAACAAAATCAGAAATAAAATAGGGGACATAACAACAGACACTGAGGAAATCCAAAGAATTATTGGGTTTTACTTCAAAAATCTGTACTCTACAAAATTGGAAACTATAAAAGAAATGGAACATTTTCTTGCTGAATACCACTCACCAAAGTTAAATCAAGAGCAAATAAACAATTTAAATAGACCTATAACCCCAAAAGGAATGAAAAGCAGTCATTAAAAGTCTCCCAATTAAAAGAACAAAAAACAAACAAACAAACAAAAAAAAGCAGAGGGCCAGACAGTTTTAGCACAGAATTCTACCAGACTTTCAAAGAAGAGTTAATACCAATACTCTTCAAAGTAGAAACAGAAGGAATGGTTCCAAACTCATTTTATGTGCCCACAGTCACCCTGATACCCAAACCACACAAAGACTCTCAACAAAGAAAGAGAATTACAGACCAATTTTCCTCATGAACATTGACACAAAAACACTCAATAAAATACTTGCAAACTGAATCCAAGAACATATCACAAAGACCATCCACCATGATCACATAGGCTTCATCCCAGAGATGCAGAGATGGTCAACATACAAAAAATGTGTCAGTATAACCCACCGAATAAACAAACTGAAAGAAAAAAACCACATCATCATCTAATTAAATGCAGAAAAGGTCTTTGACAAAATCTAACACCCCTTCATAATAAAATCCCTGGAAAGATTAGGAATACAAGAGACATACATAAACATAGTATAGGCAATTTATGGCAAGCCTGCAGCCCACATCAACATAAATGGAGAGAAGCTCAGAGCAATTCTACTAAAATCAGGAACAAGACAATGTTGGCCAACTGAAGGAAATCAGGGAGATTCAAATAGAAAAGAAAGAAGTCAAGGTATCTTTATCTGTTGATGCTATGAGAATTTACATAAATGATCCTAAAAATCTAGGAGACTCATAGCTGATAAACACTTACATCAAGGGAGCTGGTTAGTTTAATACAAAATTAACTCACAAAAATTAGTAGCCATCCTACATACTAACAAATGGACTGAGAAAGAAATCAGGGAAATAACATGTTTCACAATAGCCTCAAATACAAAATATGTTGAGGTAACTCTAGCCAACCAAGTGAAAGGGTTGAAATTGGAAGATCAAGTTGTCGGGGGAAGGGGATAGTGGAATAAAGAAGGAAATGCAGGGAGAGACATAAAATTAAGGGCCATTTAGGGGTTAATATGGAAATCTAATACAGTAGAAGCTTCCTAGAATGTGTACATATGTATGTGTACACATATATATGTATTTACCTGGGGTAAAACCAAATACTACTGTTCTTCTAAGAGAAAGTAACAATAAAATGACTTCTAATGATATTCTGCTATACTCATAGATCAGTGCCTTACTCAACCATCAGAGAACCTTCGTCCTGCAGCACATGGGAACAAATACAGAGACCCACAGCCATATATTACACAGAGAGTGAGAGACTGTGGAACAATCAGTCCTAAATGGGATGTCTCCATCAAATCCCTCCCCTCAGGGCTCAGGGAACCCTGTGGTGGAACAGGAGGCAGAAGGACTGCAAGAACCAAAGTGGATGGAGGACACCAAGAGAACAAGGCCCTCAAAATCAACATGACCAAAGCTCATGGACAAAAAGCTCCATGTTTTGTCATGGAGCCTGACAAAACATGCACAGCATGCACACACAAGTTTACACCAGGTCCTTTGCATTGTGTGTGTGTATGTGTGTGTGTGTGTGTGAGTGTGTGTGTGTGTGTGTTCGTTTTTTGTTTTATTTTATATTATTATTATTATCCCTTAGAAACACTTGTCTTTTCCAATTAGAGATAAAAAGGGAGTGAATCTAGATGGGAGCAGAAGTGAGGAGAAACTGGGAGGAGTAGAGGAAGGGAAAACCTTAATCACATTATATTATGTGGAAAAAAACTATTTTTAATAAAAGGGGGGAAAAGATTATCTACCATCCTCAAGTTGGCTTTACCCCAAAGATGCAAGGATGATTCAACATGCATAAGTCAGTAAATGTAACCCACTGTTGTAGATTGGCCTGATGCTGTTTGTGTTTTGATGTTAATTCCTTTTCCTCAAGAGGAACTGCCCCGACGAGGAGTGGATCACATACTCAGGTGATTTCATGTGAACCTTCTTCCCATTTTAACTGATCAGATAAAGGACAGAGCCTGTGATTGAGCAGTGGATGGGAACGGTGGGGCTGGAGGTTTTAGAGAGGGGGAAGAGAGGAAGGAGAGAGGCACACAAGATGAGGAGACAGAAGAAGACAGAGAAAGAGGAGATGGAAAGAAGATGGAGCAGAACCACATGGCCCAGAAAAGCCTCAAGTAGCAAGGGATCTCATAGCTGGAGACTAGAGTAGTGTAGTGGAATATCTGCCCAATCTAGGCATGCAGCTTATAAATATTATAACTGAGTTGTGTGTTCTTAGCACAGGCTTATTGGGATTGGAGATTTACTGCAACAACCCACCATACAAACAGACTGAAAAACAAAAACCACATGATCATTGCATTAGATGGAGAAAGGGCCTTTGGCAAAATTTAACATCCCTTTAGGATACCTCTTGGAGAGACTAAGGATACAAGAAACATACTCAACACAACAAAGGCAATTGACAGTAAGCCTATAGCCAACATCATCCTAAATGGACAGCTCAAGGCATTTCTGCCAAAATTATAAAAAAACAAGGATCTCCATTCTCTCCATACATGTTAGAGTACTTGAACTCTTAGAGCAATTGGACAGCTGAAAGAGATCAAGGGGATATAAATTGGAAAAGAAGAAGTTAAAGTATCTTTAGTTGCAGATGATAGACTTTTACACATAAATGACCCAAAGGACTCCAGTAGAAAACTTCTACAGCTGATAAACACTTTCAGAAAAATAGTAGGATACAAAATTAATACATAAAAAATCAGTAGCATCTCTACATGCATATTAAGCACATACTGAGTAATAAATCAGAGAAATGGTGCCTTTCATAATAGCCTCAAAAATAATATATCTTGAAGTAACTCTAATTAAGCAAGTAAAAGATTTACATAACAAAAACTTTAAGACGTTGAAGAATGAAATTGAAAAAGATACCAGAAAGTGGAAAAATGATCCATGCTTATGGATCAATAGGATTAATACTGTGAAAATGATCATTCTAACAAAAGCAGTCTATAGATTTAATACAATCCTCATTAATATTTCAACACATTTATTCACAGAAGTTGAAAAAATATTCAACTTCTTACAGAAACACAACAAAATAGGATAGATAAAATAATTCTGAATAATAAAAGAACTATTAGATTTATCACCATCCCAGATTTCAAGCTGTAGAGCTATAGTAATAAAAATAGTATTTTAATGTCATAAAAACAGACACATTGATAAATGGAATAAAATTTAAGACCCAGACATAATTCCACACACCTACAGACACTTAATAATTTAGAAAGAAGCAAAAAAATACACAGTGGAGGAAAGACGACATCTTCAACAAACTAGTCAAACTAGATGGCTACATGTAGAGAAACCCAAATAGATCCATACTTATCATTCTGCATAAAACTCAACCCCAAATGGATCAAGGACCTCGACATCAGATACCTTGAACCTGATAGAAAAGAGAACAGGGAATAAGCTTGAACTTAATGGCACAGGACTTTCTGAACAGGATATTGATAGCACAAGCTTTAAGCCCAACAATTAACAAATGGGACTGCATGAAGCTAAAAAGCTTCTGTACAGCAAAGGACACTGTCATTCCACCAACATGGCAGCCTACAGAATGGGAAAGGATCTTTGCCAATTATACATCTGGTATAAGGCTAATATCAGAGTAAACAAAGGGCAAAAAAAAAAACCCTGAACAAGAAAACAAATAACCCAATTTTAAAATGGGATATAGAACTAAACACAGAGTTCTCAAAACATGAAATCCAAATGGCTGGGAAATGCTTAAGGAAATGTTCAACATCCTTTGCTGTCAGAGAAATGCAAATTAAAACTACTTTGTGATTTTATCTTACCCAAGTCAGAATGGCCAAGATCAATAAAACAATTGACAGCACATGGTAGTTTGAATGCAGGGAAAGGGGAGCGCTTCTCCATTACTGGTGAGAGTGCAAACTGGTACAGCCACTATGGAAATGAGTGTAGAACGTTCTCAAAAAGCTGAAAATCAATCTACCACAAGCTCAGCTATAGCACTCTTGGGCATATACCCAAAGGACTCTACATCCTACTACAGAGATAATTGCTCATGCATGTTCATTGCCACTCTATTCATAATAGCCAGAAATTGAAAGCAACCTAGATGCCCATCAACTGATGAATGGATAATGAAAATGTGATACATTTACACAACAGAATACTATTCATCTATTAAGGAAAATGAAATTATAAAATTTGCAGGTAAATGGATGGAACTAGAAACAATCATCCTGACTGGGATAATCCAGACCGAAGAAACAAATTTTGCAACTTTCCTCTTACATGAGGATGTTAGCTTTTAAGCTTTCTGTATGTGTGCTTCTTTCCAAAGAACACAGAGATTTTGTCTCTAGTGAATAACCATAGGTGGAGAGGAGTAAGAGATTCCTTAGATTCTTTCTAAGAAATGTGAAAATAGCGTATGGTATTATAAAGAGATAAAGAAGCTAAACTAGGAGGACTAAAGGGAGAGGGAGTGGGAGTAGAGGGTGAAGGAGGGAGTATGAGGATTGACAGCTAACACTAAAGGCCACTTGAAAACCACATGGAAACATACTACTGAAGAAACTTCCTAAAATACATACATATATGGGAGGGATTTAAATGGAGTCACCCATATAACAGAGGAGACAATGCCCCAACTAGATGTCTTATGCCACCAAATAAAACCTCCAGTGCCAGGAATTGGGTATATCTTGTTAAGTCATTGGCCAAATGGGTCCCATAGACACTCCCCCATTATCACAGGCTATTGCCAAGGTCATTGGTTGCTCTTCATAACCTGATGGAAAGTCCTTATAGCTGAAGAAAACATTTACTTACGTCATTTAACATGGAGAAATTGAGCTGGTGCCTAACTAGAAGCTTCACCACTACTGATTAGCATTCACAGTGCTAGAAGGTACTCTGAACACCACTGGGGGGAGAAAAGTACTCATCACTTCCACCCAGCTAAAGACTCTGAGGCCTACAACATAGATCTGCCTCCAAGACAGTTAGAGGAGTATCCAACAATGTTTTAAAATTGGATTTAAGACCTAGTTCATGTAATAAGACCCATATCTGACACTGATAAAGTGGCCAATAACCTGAGACTACATAGGTCATGTGCCTAGGGGAAAGCCTACTACCATCATTCGGCTAAAGGAACATAGCAACCAAGTGACTCCTAATGACATGTTGCTATAGTCATGGGACACAGTATCACTCAACTCTCATCAGCTTCTTCTTGCCGTAGATGGTAATTAACAAAGAGATCTACAATAGGGCAATGTGCAGAAAGAGACTTTAGAGTACTCAGCCCTAAATGGGATGTCTTTATCAAACCTCTCCTTTCAAAGATCAGTGATCTCTAGAGAAGAAAAGGAGGAAACACTATATGAGCCAGAGATGGTGGATGATTTCTAGGAAACAGCCACAACAGAACTGATACACATATGAGCTCACAGAGACTGACAGCATGCACAAGACCTACACAAGTTCAAACCAGACAAAACCTCAGCACTGAGAAGAAGTGGACATAAAATCTCACCCTTAACCAAGAAGCTATTTGCAATCCATACATGCTGGGAAAGGAAACTCAGTTTTTGTATGCATTTTTTGTTTGGGGTTTTATATTGGGTTGGTTTGGGTTTTCTCTTACTGATTTTTGTTTTTTGTTTTTCCTATGGGTTTTTTATTTGAGAAAGAGAGCAAGCAAGAGAGAGAGAGAGAGAGACAAAGAGAGAGACAGACAGAGAGAGAGAGCACATGAAGTTGTGCTGTTAAGGAAGTAGGGATAATATAGGAGGAACTGGGGACAGGGAAGAACATGACCAAAATACACTGTATGAAAATAATTTTTAAACAAAAATATGAAGTACTTTTTTAAGCAAAAAGTATGTGAAAAATAAACACACATATACACTAAAGAAAGAAAGGTGTTCAGTGTCAGGAATCACTTCAGAGTTGTTAGCCAATGAGGTCTCATGGGCTCTCCTCAACCCAAAAAACAAACAATATAGGTTATTGCCATTGCTCTAGGTTACCCTCCAGAACTGGACAGTAAGATCCCATTGCTGAAGACACCACATACTTAAGTCATTGACCATAAAGAAATCAAGTTGTTACTGACCTGGAAGCTTCATCCTATTGGCTAGCTTTCTTGGTGATGGAAGATCCTATGTATACTACCAGAATAAAAAAGTAATCGCCAATCGCACTCAGCTGTGATTCCTGTCGGCTACAATAATGACTGGCCTGATAAGATATGCCCACTGGTGCAATAATAACATCAACATCATGGGAGGGACCAATCAATTACTAATTGGATATAAGTCCCACTCAACAGATGAAACCCATACCTGGGACCATGATTAAGCCAATAACTTGTGACTAGACAGGTCATAGGCCTTATGGGAGAACCTCTTACTGCTAAATGGACATAGTATTAAACACTACTCCTAATGTTTTATCAATATACTCATAGACCAATGTATTTCTGAACCTTCATCTGAGAAGCTTCAATCTGCAGTAGATAATGATTAGCAGAGACCTACAACTGGCCAAGGTGCAAAACTGTAGAATGAGTAGTCCTAAATTGAACCCTCTCCTCCCAATTGAGCATTGTGGAAGAGGGAGCAGAAAGAGTGTAAGAGCCAGAGATTGGAGATGTCTACAAGGAAACTGTCTTCTGGACACAGCAAGACAGTTGCACATATGAACATACAATGTTGTAACAGCATGCACAGACCTGTATAAGCCCAATGAGACAAAAATCTCAGCATGAAGATTGCGTTTCAGTGCAAAATCTCATTCATAGCCACGCAGCAACTGGCTTTTACTAGCTTCTGGAAGAAGAAACAGTGTTCTCTAAAAGTGTTGCCCCTAGTTAGTCGACTACACTCCAGGGAAAGACTACACATTCCAAGAATACTTGGGTAGAACAGATTGGTCTTGAGGAATGTATTGTAAAGGAGTACAAAGTTGGGTCGACAGGGAAGGAGTGGTGGATCTGGGAAGAGCTGGGGATGAGGGTGAGTATAATCAAAACATGTCGCATGAAATCCTCAAAGAACTAATAAAAAAGTTAAGTTCATGGCTGGCCCAGTCTTGGATCCAATGGTAAAATCTTCTATTGTTATTTTGCTAATCATTATGCTGTCAATTTGTGTTCTAAATATTTATATTTATTTATAAATACCTATAGGCCTACACTGCTCTCAACCTTGGTCAGAGAAGCTTCCTTTTGCAGAGGACTGCAGTCAGTGCAGAAATGCATAACAGGTCTGAGTGTTGAGAAAGTAAGACTGAGTGAGTATTCATCCCTAAGTCACACATCTTTATCACACACACGCACACACACACACACACTCCACCCTGCTCCAGCCAAGGCTCAGGGAACATCATAGAAGAGGAGAAAGAAAGAATATAAGAGCTAGAGAATGGGGAGTGAGACAATGTCTTCTGGACATGACATGCATTCATGAGCTCACACCAGCTGTCATTAACTACACAAGACCTACACAATAGCAAACCAGCCAAAATTCCCGAATACATGGGAGAGCAGCTCTCCCATCCTGGCCCTTTACTAAGGAGATACTGGTTGTTGCTACCTGCTGAGGAAGGAGAATCATTCTTTGAAGTTGTGGCCATTAGTATGTTCTCATGTTCCAGTGGCTTACTCTACACCCATGCACACAAATAACATATATATATATATATATATATATATATATATATATATATATATATATAT
>JADRCH010006402.1:34290-59410 GCA_019843965.1 Rhynchomys soricoides
TATATATATATATATATATATATATATATATATATATATATATATATGTTATATATATAATATGTGTTATATATATGTGTGTGTGATATATATATATATATATATATATATATATATAGTGTTACTTTTCTATTATTATGATAAAGCACCATGACCAAAGGCAATGTAAGGAAGAGAGAACTTATTTTTGACTTACTGTTCCAGAGATACAAGAATCCGTAAGAATAAAGGTAGAGGTATGACAACAAGTAGCAGACAGGATGGCAGAAGCAGGGAGCTGAGAGCTCACACCTTGAATCCTAAGCATGAAGCAGAGATAAAGAACTGAAAATGGCAAGAGACTTTTAATCTCAAAGCCCACCTGCAAGGTCATACCTCCTCCAGCAAGCTTGTATCACTGAAATCTCCCAAAACAGGGCCACCAACAGGGGAAACAAATGTTCAAGTACCTAAGCCTATTTGGAACACTTCTCATTTAGACTACAACATGGAGTTAGGAGGGACAGGTATTGGATGGGATGCAGGGAGAATTGCAGGAAAACAGTTGGGGAAACATATAGGAAAACATATGATCATATTTCAATGTATGTGTATGTGAAATTCTCAAAGAATAAAAGATCTTTTAATAGTGTCTTCTTCATTTTTCTAATTCATTATTAAGAGCATTTAGAAAGGAGAAAGGCCTATTTTTTATTAACCCTGTCTCATAATCCTGATAATTTTTCTAATTCTAATAACTTTAAATACATTTTAATTTCCTAAACACAGGAACATAGTCATAGTTACAAACATAGTCATATTTGTAAATATTTGCATGTTTATTTTTCTCATGTCTTTCTTTTCTATTTCTTTATCAGACAGCTTTATTTTCTATAATTGATATATAAAATTAGCATGCCTAATGTATATAATTTTTTTATTTTTCTTTATTTTGAGAATTCCATATACATGTGCAATAGAATATGATCATATTTAATCAATTTGACAGCATGACCATTTAGCAATAACAATAGCAGGTTCTACCCTAGAGTCTATGATCTTCCCAGTCATGGGCTTTTGACCTGAATTACAGGACTGGGAATGAAAATTCCTTCTATGGAGCAGGCCTCAGTTCCAATCAGAAAGTGCTTAGTTACCCCATAATAATTGTGCCAGTATTACTCCGGTGGGTACTTCTTACCTGGCAGGTCATAATTGTAGCATGCAAAGTCCAGAACTTGGTAAGACCATTGATACTTTTTCTCCCTCAGCTACCTGCCAAGCTCCTTCTGGCACTATGAAAACTAGCCAGAAAGGAGGAAGACATTATCTATTCAGTTTGAGATTGACTTCTTTATGCCCTGCAACTAAAGTGTGTGGGTAGAGCCTTACTGTATAGTTATGGTGAGTAGCTGTTGACAAAAGAAATAGCCTGAGCAAAAGCAATAGCAAGAGACACCTGGGGTTTCCTTGACCAAAAACTCATAAGGTAGTATTCCATGCCCTGTACTGAAATTTTTATCTTGAACCTTTTTTATTTTTATTTTATGTGCATTGTTGTCATGCTTGCTTGTATGTCTGTGTGAGGGGTTGGATCTTCTGGAACTGGAGTTACAAACAGTTGTGAGTCACCCTGTGGGTGTTAAAAGTTGATCCCAGGTCCTCTGGAAGAGCAGTCAGTGTTCTTAACCACTAAGCCATTTCTCTAGCCCCTATCTTGAGCCTTTTCTATATTTTTGTCTTACACTGGCCAAGACCTACAGTACAATTTGAATTAAAGTGATTAGAGTAGGCAACCTAGTCTTGTTTCCAATCTTAGGAAGTGTCCTACTTTGCTTTTCTGTGGCTGTAATAAACTCTGGCAAGAGTAACTTGAGGAAGAACAGGTTTATTTGTGTTACATTTCCAGGTCCATCACTGAGGGATGTCAGGATAGGAACACAGAAAGCAGAGACCACAGAGGAATGCCACTTCCAAGCCTGCTTTCCATGGCTTGCTCAACTTGCTTTCTAATACAAACTGGGACCACCTGCCCAGAGGGGACACTTCCCACAGTAGTCTGGGCCCTTCCAGATCAAACATTAATCAAGAAAATGTCCCACAGATAATGTACTAGAGACAATTCTTTAATTGAAGTTCCCCCTTTCCAGGTAACTCTTGTTTGTATCAAGTTGACAACAGCTAGCCAGCACAGGAAGCATTCAGTATTTCCCCATTAGGTATGATGTTTGAAAGTATAGTATTTTAATAAACTTCTTTAAATTCTTAGAAAACTTAAGCTTGCTATGAGTTTTTTGTTTGTTTGTTTGGGTACCTTTCTTTTGCGCCTGTTGAACAATCATGATTTTTCTTCAATCCCTTAATGAATTTGTAAAAATTAGAAAATTTTAAAAAAAAAAGAAAAAGAAAAAAATTAGTGGAGGATTTTCTCTGAATATTTTGCAGAATTGACTATTGGACAGTGTCTGGGTCTGGAGAGTGTGTAGGTGTGTACATGCACACAGAAGCCAGAGCAGGACATAGGATGTTTTTCCTCTATTGCTCACTGTGTTTTGGCTAGACTGGGTAGCCTGCAAGCTCTAAGGATCTATTTGCCCTTGCCCACCAGTGATGGGGTTACAGACAGGCAGAGTCATGCCTGACTCTTACATGGTTGCTACAGATTTGAACTCAGGTTTTCATGCTTGCGGTATCTCTTGGAGACCTCTCTCTCTAAAGCTTTTAAAGGCATAAATTCAGTTTGTTTAAGAATTACAAGATTGCTCAGATATTCTCTATTTTCTGTGACTTTTAGCAAATTTTGTCTTCCAAGAACTTTTCCATTGTATCAATTTTTTCAAAATTGTAAGCGTAAAATTATAATTCTAACAACCTCTCATTCCAACTTATCCTTCCGACATGCTTTCTTATTTCCTGAATCATGATGTCTCAAGGATCTGTCAAAGAGCCTTTAACTTTGTGGGTCTTCTCTACTACAGCTTTATTTTCTATCCCATTGCTCTCTATTATCAATTCTACTCTTTCTGCCTTCCTTCAAGTCTAATGTGTTCTCTTTCCCCAACTTATTTCAGGTAAAGATTTCCATTCTAGATCAATCCCAAAGTCCTTTCTAATTTCCACTGAGAACTTATGTTCAGTCCATAGGATTTTATCCCTTTCCAAAGCATGGTGCCCAAATTTAGAGATTATAAAAATAACCACCTAAAGGTTTTCTAAAAATGTTTCACACCTCTCCCACCTACCAGATTTATATTTCCAGAGAGCATGCCTGGGGGGGTCTAGATTTCACAGGTACCAGAGGGATCCAGATGCAGGTGCATGACTTCCTGACCCACAGGTTGGTAGCAGATCATGGTTTTCTTAAGGGCAGGCAGCAAATTTCATTTACCCATGTCATCTGAGTCCAGCACTGGACCTACATAAAGCTAATAATGAATGAACCAACAAATGGGGGAAGAAAACAAATAAAATACAATTTTTATATCAAGAGAACTGGAATTGTTGATTGCTACAAATTAGAGGAACCACTCACAGCATCATTTGGTCCCTATTTAAACCAATTCAAAACAGAATTGTATTCCCTGGTCTTCCCATTTCTGTTCCGCGGGCATTCTTCTCATCTTTCGCTTTATGCTGTTCTGGAACACAGCTTTAAGTATGGGTTCATTCCTGCCTCCTGGCCCAGAAAAAGTAGAAGTATCATTGGCGATATTCTGACAGGGGTTCTAAGCTGGGTGTCTGACTCCTCCTCCACCTCTCTCCAACCCAGCTTCCAGAACCTACCCATAAAACCCCATCCTAAATAAGGTTATCTACCTTATCTTCCAAGCCTTCCATGCCAAACCTAAGAAACTTCCACTGAATCTTTGTCCAAAACCAAACCCCAGACCTTTACAAGCCCTGTCCTCTCTGCACTAGTAGCCTAAGCAAGTTGCTTTCTCAGCAACCTCTTGGCTACTTCCCCTCACCTCCACACAGGCCTCTCTCAAGTCAGAAAAGCCTGAGCCTGATTTTGTCAGTCAGCTATTGTCCTGGCAAGAACAACCACCACACCAAGCATCCCCATTCAGTCAGTCAGGCAGCCAAGTTCTCCTGGTCTCGCCAGCCCCCTCCCCCAGCCCCAGCCGCCCCGCCCCAGGGAGGACCTTGCTGGTGGCTGGGAGTCTCCCGGCTGCTCAGCCTCCCTTCTTCCCTCCCTTGCTCTCCCTGCTTCCCTCCCTCCTCCACCCGCCCCTCGGGCAGGGACTGTGCAAATCGAGGAGAGGGGAGGACCAACAGGCTACACAGGGTCCAGCTAAAGGGCCAGGACTCCTCACTGAGACCCTATCCAAGCTAGGTGTTCCCCGCATCACGGAACCTGGATTTGTGTGAAGCGGGGTGATTCCCGGGCCAGGAAATCCTTCCAGCAGGTCCACTGTACCTTCGTCTCGCTTCAGGACCCCCCTTGGATGCTCCGAGCCACCCTTCTCAACCCGGATCTAAAACCTGGGACACGGCTATCAGGCCAGCCTCTCTCTCCCTCCACCCCTCCCCCTCTTTCTGGCGTCCATCCCCTCCCCAACACCACCTCTGCTGCTGCCTCTGGCTGTGGACCTGCACCTCTTCTCCATCCTCGCCAGGCCCGGAGAGTGGGGTTAGCCTGGATGAGAGTGTGCCCCTAACCTGGGGCCCTCCCAGGCCATGGCTCGTGTGTTCCCAGGGAGGAGTCCAGGACCCTGAGCATCTGCTAGAAGCTTGGCAGAGGCCCCGCTGGGACCGTGTCTTCTGAGGACAAAAGGCTGCGGCCAGCAGGCAGACTGGGTGGGGGGTGGGGGGGGACCGGTAGCTAGGCAGGCAGAACAGTAGCGGAGCCAGCGCTGGCCCCCTCCCAGACTGGCGGTGTCATGAAGATGGGGGTGGGAGTGTGTAGTGGGAGAAGCACCTACCAGGACCCCCACCTGCCCGCTACTTGGGCAACCCAAAGCTGTGTGCTGCCCACCTGGTGTTCCCCAACATCTCCAGCTCTACCAAGTGCACCCCTCTGGCACCTGCTTCCCTTGCTGCCAGCGATTTAGACCAACCAGGCTGTATCCACGGCAACAGAAACAGGAGTGTCACTGGCTGCCAGCTCAGTGAGGGTCCCACAGTGTGGCCTGGGCTGTGGTTTATCCTGGATGAGACAGAGTGAGCCTCCTTCCTGAATTCCAAGACAGTCCTGCTAAGAGAACCCAGGTAAGTAGTCAGCATTCTTCCATGAAGGATCTAGGGGAGGAGGGGGGCTGGGACTTCTCTTCTGTCTCTCCATGTATTTCAGTCTCTATCACTGTCATGCTTCCTGTCTCTCTGTTAGTCTCTCTGCTTCATCACTGACTATGACAACACTCAAACCCCAAGACTGCTTATCTTTCCTCATCTTCTTTAATCCTGAATGTCCCATAAGAAAGGGAACCACCACCTGTTTCCCCACCCCCAACCCCTCACAGGGTCTGTTTCTATCATTATGGTCACATTTAGACACAAGACTATTCCTTGTGAGCTAGCTGTGGAAGGAATACCTGGGAGCCCACTGAGCCTTGTTCTCACAATGCCTGCAGCTTCCTTCCTTTCCTCCTTCTCCAGGTTCCTTACCTTGTTTGTAGAATTGTTCTCTCTCTCTCTCTCTCTCTCTCCCTCCCTCCCTCTCTCTCTCTCTCTCTCTGTGTGTGTGTGTGTGTGTGTGTGTGTGTGTGTGTGTGTGTCTGTAAGAGAGACAGAGAACCTGGGCACCAAGCAGGTGGGTAGACATGAAGAGGAAGCTGCTCCTAGTGCAGACCACCCCTCATTCCTTCCTTTATTCTTTTCCCAGTCTCTACCTACAGGTAACATACTTTTGCTCACTCACCCTGGAAGATGTGTCCCAGCTAGTGGGAGGAAGCTGCTATAGGAATAGAGGAAGGTAAGGTGGGGGTAGGGAGCACATTCAGGCCCTGGGCTCTGAGAGCACTTGAATCAATCCCCATGACGATAGACAGGGGACAGGAATAACATAGTGGTCCCCACACTGTGGGCCCTGGCTTCTATCACATGGCTCTCTGTTTCTGTTTCAGATGCCCATATTGTGTTTGGGACCTCCAGATCTATGACACAGTAGCCAGAGGTCCCTGTATCTGGAGGTGCAGGAAAACCTGGTATATGGAGACCATGGATCCGACTAGGGACACAGCTCCTAACTACTAGCTCGCAACTTTAGTGGAGGCATGTCACTTGTTGAACCTTGATTTTTCCCATTTGTCAAAGAGACTGGTAACCCTTTCTTCACAGATGTATGCAGGGATTAAATAAATTGGTGCATGCAAACAATTAAATGTGTTTATAGGATGGTGCTGAGCAGTGTCAGGGTCAATATTATTGCTGGTTGTTCATGGTTAGTATTGCTATGGATTGGGGGAAGGATTAGCATCTTTTCTCCAGGGTCTCAGCAGAGATCTAGGAGAGCCAGCAGGTGGGAAGATGGAAGGTAGCAAGTAGAAGGAAGCAGAACAGCTTTATGCTATTCTCAATTGTAAAGAATGATAGATAATTGTGGGCACTCATCCCTACCCTACTCGGGGTTCTTTCCATGCACTTCCCCTTATTTGTGTACACACACACACACACACACACACACACACACACACACACCAGACTGAGAGCCAGCAGAGGCCTGGCTTGCACCCTGCAGAATTCCTGGCCCTGGTATGTGTCCCTCTGTTGAGGGGAAATTAACAAGAGTTTGGCTTATGGTCAGTGGTTGGCAGGCACTGGAGACAAGGCTTAAGCTTTTGAGAGTATAGGGCTTTGAGTGAGCTGGGGTGTGGTTCATGCAGTAGCCAGACCTGTAGCAGAGTTTGCCCATCTTGACCCTGGGTTGGGGAGAATAGAATTTCCTAACTGGTTTCTAGGTATGGAGATGTGGTAGAATACCAAGGGGTTGGGAGTCAGCAGAGGAGCCAAAAGAGGTGAGAGATTGAAAATAGATTTCCTCTGAGGGACAGGGAGGGTTGGGACCTTTAGACATGAGTAGACTTTCCTGAAGAAGCATTTGATGTGGAAAGGAGAGGAACTAGCCTGTTGCTCAGGGGCATCTCAACCTGAAACTAAGCATATATATACAAATGATTGCATGTATAGTCTGTGTGTACATGTCTCATCACGGCACTGAAGGTGTATGTGAGTTTATGTGTGTGTGAACAGGCTATCTGATAGCATATGTGGGTGTCTGAATAGGTTTGTGTCTGTACTAGAGGGCATAGTTTTGCATGTCTGTCTGGGTGAACAAATGGTCATGTTTGATTCTGACCCAAGTATTAGCATGTTTCTCTGAGCCTGTATTAGGCCTGTTGAGTGTGTGTGTGTGTGTGTGTGTGTGTGTGTGTTACACGTCCAATTAAATGAATGCCTAGTTGGATCTGATTGTGTATATTCCTATTTTTCCACATGTGCCTTTCAGTGTGGGTTCATACAAACGAGTTGTGTGAGTATAAAAAGATATATGTGCCCCATGCATATAGGAAAGTATGTGTTTGAATGTGCTTATGTGTGATGTACACGTGTGAACAGGCCTATGTGTAAAAGTCAGAATAGATTCTTTAGCATTTTTCATTATGTCTATGTCTGCATGTGCATGCTTGAGTGTCCACTGTCTCTAAACAAGCCTATGTGTTCATATCTATTTAAAGAAATGTAAGTATAAATAGATGCACCGGAATAAGAGAAGAGTATATGAATGAAAAATATTTTATGTGTGCACAGACGGTGGTCTTTACAGCAGTGTATATTATATTCAACCACAAGGCTGTGTGCATAGGTGAATGGGTACATTTATATGATGTCTAGTTTGGTTTAAGTGTCTCTCTGATTATGGTATGCATGAATGTTTCAGGATATTTGGGTGCATGTGTCTCAGTATGTGTTTTACTTGAATTTTTTAGTGTGACTGTGTATTTGAATATGTCTTGAGTGACTGTGCATATATATGCTAGTATTTGTTAATCCCTGACTGTGCATATATTCAAGTGAACATATCTGTACATAGGCATGTGTTGTCAAACACAGTTAAGGCTATATTTTTTAATAAGCCTGTGTGTATACCCGTCTGAATACACAAATGTGTGAAATGCCAGTTTACACAGTTTTTATTTGCATTTGTATGTTTGTATTTATCTTTGTTTGGTCTAAAACATATATTATAGAATGATGTATATAAACCTATGTGCATGCTATTCTTAGTTCACAAGTACATTTATGTGTGTATGTATTTATTTAGGATGTCTTTGCGTGTATGTATGTGAGAAGCGGATAAAATTTTCTTATGCAGATCAACAAGTTCGTGTGCAAGAATACGTGAGTGTATATGAGCATGTGTTGAAATATGACCTTATGTTCTATTCCAATGTACATATAAGTTACTCTTCTTTCATTTATGTGGCTTCTCAGAATGGGTGTGTGGACGTAACCGTGTATATATACTTGACTGTGATAGTGTGCTTTGTGAGTATCTGTGTTTCCATATTTAATTGTATACCTATAAGAATGAATTAATGTATGTACAAGTCTATAAGCATATGAATATGCTATGTGTGTACATGACCAGTTGTGTATACAAGTCTATATATTAGAATATCTGCATATGTATACTTCATCTCATTTACAAGCATCTGCATATTTGGGTATGGATATGTGTGAGCACACCTATACAGATATGTATGTGTATGTATGTGTGCATGTGTGTGTGAGAGAGAGAGAATACACTTCTGTGGTTATGTTTGAGGGTGTTGTACACATTTGGGAGCTCCCTCTTCTGTACCCGTGTTTCTTTATCATCTCTTTAGATATGATACATATATTTTTACATATCTCTGTAGATATGTAAAAATACTTTTACATACTTGTGTCCCCACTTGTGTTTGTGAGTGAATGCATGTCATTCATGAATATATCATGTGAATATAGCCTATTTTAAAGAGAAATGGATGTACTTGTGATTAAGTCCAATGGAAATGCCTGTGTGTGGGTAAATAAAGGTATTTGTGCATCTGCCTGTCTGGTATACCATTTGGCCTTGGTCTTGTACAGACTGACCTCTACACAAACTTCCTACCCAAATCCACCCAGCTTTCCTCTCGTCCACAGCATATGCATGCACCCACACTCTGCACTGTAGTCTCCACACGTTCACCAACAACCACTGGGGGCCGTGATAAAACTTTGAAACAAAAATTTTCCTTCATTTCTCACCACTGGCAACGGCACAGGGCAGGGGGGCATCATAATAGCACCTAGGGTTAGTAAGAGCTTTAGTGGGAGTGTGCTTGCGTGCATGCGTGCGTGCGTAAGAGAGAGACAAAGCGACAGATGATATGCGAAAGTAGGAATGTACATCTGGGCATTTCACAGAGAGCACCCAAATTATGCCACCAGGCAGAAATGTAGATGTTACTAAATATGTAGACAAAGATAAATATATATCTTAGAAAAGTAGTAGGTAGCCGGGCAGTGGTGGCGCACACCTTTAATCCCAGCACTTGGGAGGCAGAGGCAGGCAGATCTCTGAGTTCGAGGCCAGCCTGGTCTACAGAGGGAGTTCCAGGACAGCCAGCGCTGTAACACAGAGAAACCATGTCTCAGGGGGAAAAAGAAAAAGAAAGAAAGAAAGAAAGAAAGAAAGAAAGAAAGAAAGAAAGAAAGAAAGAAAGAAAGAAAGAGAAAAAAAGAAAACTAGTAGGTATAGGCAGGGCATGAATATGTGGAGTGTGTATATGTAAGAGATTATATGTATTTCTGGGTAGCGTGTGCATGTGATATAATTGTGTGTATTAAGGAGGGAAGGATTCTTTTAAACACAAAGATACGCACACGCACACTCATCCCATCCAAATATTTTCGACTGTCACACAAACAATCTGTGTATGCCTCTACACAAAGCTACTACCCAAACACACCCGTGCTTTCTTCTCCCCCACACCATATGGATAGACCCAACCCACACTCTGCACAGTGCTTCCCACACAAATGTGCCTTAAACACATTCTTCATACACACCACCCAATTTAAATCAGTAGACTCGGTGAGCATGAGAGTGTGTATTGGGATTATACATGTTTATGAGATGTGGATGCATCCTGATGGTATATCAGAGAAATTGGATCGGTACATTCAGGCTGTGTGTGAGACTGTGTGGGCTCATTTGGAATAGAATGGATTTGAATGTAGGTGTGTTTGAATAGTAAGCAGGTCAAAGCATGGATGTACTTAGGTGGCAAAGTGTGTGTGTGAGAGGGGGGAGGGAAAGACAGACAGACAGACAAAGACAGACAAGGCAAAGAAACAAACAGAAAGTATTAATGCACATGGTCCTCTGAATCATGTAGGCTGGAATCTGGGTGACATGTGAATGTATGTGTCTCTGCGTACTTTGGAAACTGTGAATACATCTAGGTGGTGTGTCTTAGTGCAGGGCCTTTATAGGGTACATGTATCACTTTGGGTGTGTTTTGATAGTGTGCATTTGAAAGAGATCATAGGTACACCTAAGACAGGTATGAGGGCTCCAAGTTGGGGTGAGGATAAATTTAAGTGTATCTAAATACTGTATGTAAGACTGTGGGCATGCTGCATTGGAGATTGAATAAGTGTGACTTTAATTGGATAGAGTGACTGTAAGTGTAAGCGTATTTGATGTGCATATATGTGAGAATGGATTATGTAAATGGGATGTATATGAAAGTGTGGGCGTATTGGTGTTAGGTATATGTGTGAAAGTGGATGTATCTGAGTGCTGTGTGTGAGGAGAATGGATGTGTATATATCTGGGTTTGGGGCTTGTGAGTATATGTCTATATCTAACTAGGATATGTGCAGTTCTCTGGGTGGATGGGGAACACAGAGTCTAAGTGGTGTGTGTGTGAGGGAAAATGTATGTTTGTGTGAGATGACTGAATCTAGCATGTGTGCAAGTATACCTGGATAGTGTGTGGTTCTATCTATTTCAGTTGGGAAGGTATCTAACATGCATTTATGTAGCTATTTTATAGGTGCTGTATCTAGACGTTTTGTACTTTCAACAGTGTGGTCATTTATGAGTAAAGTTTGTCATTGTGACCACATAGGTATATATTTTCTTGGGCATATTTATCTCTGCTAAAATGTCTGTAATGTGAACTTGTCTATAACTTGGTATGAATGACCATTTGTACCTAAGTGCATTATGGCAACTGGCTTGTGTAGGCACATGCTAGAAATTATATATATATTTCTAAATGTGAATTTAGAATTTATTTTTGAGGTGAATATATTTCTAAATGTGAATAAATTGGGTCTTCACGTTCTCTAGAGACAGCCCTTGGTTTACTGTTTATTAGCTGTGTGGTTTGGGTAAATCACATAACCTCAACAAAGCCCCAGTCTCTTGTCTGTAAAATGGAGGAAATAAAACTACCTATCTTGCAACGATAGGATAGGATGAGTTAATACACTAAGAGTGCTTGGAACAGTGCCTAGCACATAATGAGCCCTCTCATGAGGAATTACTTATCACAGGTAACAGCAGTATATTACCTGTTTTTATCATCTGTGTATACCTGTTACAATTATCCCTGTCCTAAAAGCTAACAATGTGCATTCACCTACAACTGCAAAGGGGGCTTTCACGTGCGTACTTGCCTCATTATATGTGCCGAGTGTATGTCCAAGAAAAAGAGCTTAGCCTCTTTTTATGTAAGAGTGTCTTTGTACATGAAAATTGGTTAATAGTAATAAAGTATCTCAGTGTTCATATAGAAACACAGACCTGTAAGAAAGAATGTGCTCAAGGGTAAATGGAAGGACATTGAGCCTTTTGCTTATATTTGCTAGTATACACTTCTCTAGGTATATGAGTGCACACACCCATATGTGTGATAACGTAACATCTGTGAGAATGACGGTGTATACTTATGTGAACATGATTCTCTGTACGCACATACCGCTGTACTTTTATTTGACTCCGGAACGAGACTTACAATTGTCATTAACTACATGTGTGCATGTGGGTCTCTGTTCTGCCTGTAAATTTCAGAAGACTATGTGATGGATGCAGTGGAAACATTTGTGTGGTGTGGGTTTGTGTCTAATACACCTGGGCAAGAGCGTGTGCGTCTGTATTGTTCAATGAGGATAGAATATATGAATCAATGTGTGTGCATCTGAAGATTTGTGTTTATATGTTTCTAAGCCTCGGTGGTTATGTGAGTTTGGGATGCATGAGTCTGGATTATTTCATCTGCTTGATTGCCTCTCTCTGCAGCTGTGAGTCTGAGTAAAAATGCCTGCAAGTATGCCGTTGCTATGTGCAAATGACTGTGTACTGGGGTAGATTTGTGACAGTGGCTTTTTATAAAATAGTAGCTTTGGGGCCAGTGAGATGGCTCAGTGTGCAAAGTTGCCTACCATTAAGGCAGACAACCTGAGTTCAGTAACTGGGAGCCACATGGTAAACAGAGAGAACTCCAAAAGGTGTTCTTTGACTTCTGCATGTATACGTGGAGTACATATGAACACACATAAATAAATATTCTTTACAATAAAAAGTACATGTAGTAGCTCCAGTGTTTTAGTGTAAGAGCCAGTGTGAAACAGAGAAGGTCTGGACATGAGCAAGATCTGAGCCATGTCTAAATGTCAACTCTTATGCCTGCACAAGCAGGAATGTGTCTAAATGTGTGAGCTTGTGTGTATGCACAAGTGCCCTCTGAATGGAGAATGTGTCTCTGCCTATGCCTATGTCTATATGTTGTATATCCTTGAGTGATTTCTGTTGAGTGGATACCAAATCACATTCACATTTTCTTTGTGTAGAAGACAGAGAGAGAGAGAGAGAGAGAGAGAGAGAGAGAGAGAGAGAGAGAGAAGCTAATTGTATTTCTCAGCTGGTTTAACTCTGAATGTGAGTGCAGATTTGATTGTCCATGTGCCCATATACATATATTTATGTGTGTGTGTGTGTGTGTGTGTGTGTGTGTGTGTGTGTGTTTACATGCAATGTGACTAGATGTGAGTGTTTTAGGGCATTCACACAACTCTACATCCAGAGAAAGTAAAATCTGTATGGCACACAAGTAAACTAAAGACTATTTAGAGGTACAGGAGTTTGATAAAAATAAATTCTTAACATTTTCCTCATACTATACATTTATAAGGAAACACTGCAAAGTTTTAGGGGATTTATTAAGTACTGAATTTGTATACAGTTTTCAAATAAAGTTTTTTTGCAGATTATTTCATGATACACTAGATTGCTCCTCTCAATGCATAATATCTTCCCTCCTTCTGTCCCTCCCTCCCTCCCTCCCTCCCTCCCTCCCTTCCTTTCTCTCTCTTTTTTTTATGAAACAAGGTCTTGCTGGCCTAGAGCTCACTGTGTTACCCAGGCTGGCTTCAGACTTGCTGTTTCCTAGCAGGACGTGGTGGGGTACACCTTTAATCCCAGTGCTTTCAAGACAAAGGCATGTGGGTCTCTGTATTTGAGCTCTGCCAGGTCCACATAGTAAGTTCCAGTATAGTCGGAGTCACATGATGAGACCCTGTCTCAAAAAAAGCAAACAAAACTAAGTAAAAACTTGCTTATTTCTCCCAAATGTGTTTACAGGCATGCCTAGGTCAGAGTATCTTTTTTTTTTTTTTTTTTTTTTTTTTGAGATAGGTCAGGTCTCACTATTTAGTCTTGGCCAACCTGGAGCTAGCTATGTAGACCAGGCTGGCCTCAAAATCATAGAGATCCACCTGCCTCACCCTCCTGAGTACTGGGATTAAGGGCATGATGGGAATCCATAGTGGTCATCAGTGACCACCTTTTGTGAGCCTTTGGTCATGACTACCATAGCTTCTTATATTATCATTTCATTCTTTTTTTTTCTTTCGCTCATTTTTATCTGGATTCAGTAAAGCAGTTCGGTAATTGTATTTCTTGGTGAAAACTACAAACAACAGCAACAAAATAGGATCAAGTAATAGCGTATGGTTTCGGCACATATAAACTTCTACATGGCCTGCAGCTTAATCTTGGGAGCCATGTATGAGGTAAGAAAGGAGGTGGCTCAGACACATTTTGCCCCAATTTCCTTCATAATTCACTTGAATGTACAAAACACAGCTATATGATTCTGCAGGTCAGCAAAGCCTATTTCAAAAAGGAAAGTAAAAAGGAAAGAAAGAAAAGAATTAGACTTGCAAGCATGAAGACCCAAGTTCAGATACTTAGAGCCTTCTTGAAGCCAGATGCAGCAGTGTGCCTATCTAATCGTGTACCTACATGAGATGGGAAGTGAATACAGAACTCCACAGAAGTTTTGGGGCTAGCTAGCATGGCATAGACAATAACAAACAATAAAGACCCTGTCTCGAAGTGGAAAGCACATATGTGGGCCCACACACACACCATACATACACACACACATACACACACACACATACAATTCTTGTAATAAGTGCTCATGAATTTTGAATCTAACAGATAATGATCATTTGAAGTAGCTCAAAATTATGATGAAACATTTCTTCTAAGTAGACTTGGCTGTAAACATATTCTCTCATTCACATTGCAGCACCAAGTAGACATCACTTCAGAGCCATACTTAACCTCCATTCTCCTAACTTGGAGTTTTACTTTGAATCTATAAGCCAAGTCAGTGCTACCTACTTTGATTTTTGAGTGCCTGCACATGCAGTGCTGGGCGGCTAGCTTAGCTGGCATGGTGCTCACCTAGCATGCATGAAGTCCTGAGTCCAGTCCCCAGCAGCCCATAAACCAGGTGTAATAGAACATGCCTATAACCCCAGCACTGTGGAAGTGGAGACAGGAGGTTCAGAAGTTCAAAGCTAACCTCATTTACATAGAGTATTCAAGAACAAGGGCTACATAACACCTTGATGCACACACAAAAAAATGGCTATTGTTTTTTATGTAATTCTACTCCCATATGTTCAAAAGGGATATGTTGAAGCCAGATGAGTATCAAATCTGAAAAAAAAAAAACACAAAGAAGTCATTGAATGCTTTTAGCTTATAATACTCCTAAAAATTAATATTTATTTAATTTTTATTTGGCAGGGGCAGGGGTGGTTCACAAATGCCACTAAACACATGTGGAAGTCCCAGGACAACTTGCAGTACATCTTCTCAACCACGTGGGTCCCAGGAATCAAAGTCAGGTCTTCAAACGTGATAGAAAGCACCTTTACCTTCCAAGCCATCTTACCACCACTCATGATATTTTTTTAATAAAATTCCTACACACTTAGATTTAAAACAGAAAAACATATGTGTGATTTCAATTCTTCACACAAAACTAAAAGATACATAGAAACAGTTTTGCACTTGGTTAAATTCATCCTTTAGTTAGTTAGTTCATCATGTATTATAGAAATTAGACTTACAAAGTTTTGCAAGTGACTCTGGTGTTACCAAAACCAGGTTGTCATCACAACAGTAGCATCCAGTCTAGTCTACATATGGAGCTCCAGGCCAGTCAAAGCTACATAATGGGACCTTGTCTCTAAACAAAACAAAAACCAGTAGCATCAATCCCTAGACCTATTTCAAAATATCTTTGAATAAATTTGCATATATTAACCAGGGTTTTGGTGGGGTTCATACTTTATTTACATTTCAAATGTTTCCCCCTTTCCAGATCTCCCCTTTGGAACCTCCCCATTTCCTCCCTTCCCCCTGCCTCTATGAGGGTATTCTCCCACCCACCCACCCACCCACCCACTCTCTTCTTCCCTCCTTGGCATTCTCCTAGACTGGAGGATCTAACACCCTCAGGCCCAAGGGTCTCTCCTCCCCCTGATGGCTAACAAGACCCTCCTCTGCCACATATGTGGCCAGCACCATGGGTCCCTCCATGTGTATTCTTTGGTTGGTGGATCAGTCTCCAGGAGTATGGGGGGGGGGAGGATTGTCAGGCCAGTTGCCACTGTTGCTACCTCCCTGGGGCTGCAAACTCCCTCAGCTCCTTCAGTCCCTCCAAGTCCTCCATCTTTTTTTTTTTTACTAATTGCATTTCTCTTCAAGGGCTCTGATTAGTACTGCAAGCTAAGCATATATGGACAATATCTATAATACAGCGAACTCCTTTCAGTTCAACAGTTTTTTTAAGTTAGTGCCCCCTCTGACCTGTTACCAGTATGTCTCCTAATAGCAGTAATTAAAACTGTCCCTTTGCCTATTTTCTTTACCTCGTCCACCCCAAATACATTGTGGAAAATTTCCCTGAAGAATGCTAGCAGGTAAGATTTCACTTAGCTTTTATTGCTAAGTTTGCAACCCTGGCACTAACTGACTAAGCTCTGTATAAGAGTAGTCTAATCATCATAAAATATCTTAGTTCCTTAATTTGTACTTCCAAGTGCTTTAAAATATTTACTTCAGATGTATTTATTTTATGTGTTTTTTAGTGTGTGTGTGTGTGTGTGTGTGTGTGTGTGTGTGTGTGTGTGTGATGTGCAGACCTGGTGCCCACAAGGGTAATAGAGTGTCAGATCTCTCAGAACTGGAGTTACAAGTGGTTGTGAATCATAATGTAGAAGCTGAGAACCGAACCCAGCTCCTCCCCAAGAGCAACAAGTGTTCATAATCTCTGTGCCACCTTTCCAGCCCTGCGTTTTCTTTTTTTAAACTCGGAGTCCACTTAGTGCTACCAGTATGAGCCATCTCTCCAGCCCCAAGTGCTTTTTTAAAAAATCTGAACCTTAGATGGTGTGGTGGTACATTCCTATAATCCCAATAGTCAGGAAGCTGAAGCAGAAGGGTTATTAGGAGTTTACCGTCACCTGGGACTACATAGTGAATATGGTGATTATGAGGTCATCCGTGGCTACCTAGACCTTGTTTAAAAAAATCCAAATGATCCATGAATCAATCTCTCCCTCTCTCTCTCTCTCTCTCTCTCTCTCTCTCTCTCTCTCTCTCTCTTCTTCCCCCTCCCCTTCCCCCTTCCTCCTCTTTTCCTATCTCCTTCAACAACTCCCCCAGGCCTCATACATGGTAAACCAGCACTCTATCTCCCATTAAGCTGCATGCCCAGTCCTTATAATGAAGGGTACAACAAATCTTTGTGGCTTCCGAAACTGAATTTTCATTGCATTTTTTGGAAAGAAACACTGAGACAAAATCATAAAATCCTAGGCTGACCTTTGATGAATCAATTCAACTATTATCTTGCTTTGTTTTCTATTGCTGTAATAAGTACCGTGACCAAAAGCAACTTGGGGAGGATGGGGTTTATTTCAGCTGACAGCTTACAGACCATTATGAAGGGAAACGGGAGTAGGAACTCAAGGCAAGAACCTGCAGGTAGAAACTGAAGCAGAACCATGGTTCTTTTTTTTTTAAAGACTTATTTATTTATTATATGTAAGTACACTGTAGCTGTATTCAGACACCCTAGAAGAGGGCATCAGATCCCATTACAGATGGTTGTGAGCCACCATGTGGTTGCTGGAAATTGAACTCAGGACCTCCAGAAGAGCAGTCAGTGCTCTTAACCGCTGAGCCATCTTACCAGCCACAGAACCATGGTTCTTATACAACCCATAACCAGTAGCCCAGGGATAGCACCACCCGCATCAACTACTAATGAAGAAAATGTGCCCCACAGACTTGCCTACAGGCCAATCTATGGAGAAATTTTTGCAGTTGAGTTCCCCTCTTCCCAAATGACCCGAGCTGTGTCAAGTTAACAAAAACTAACCAGCACAGCTATTGTACGGCCTCCTAATTTATCAACAAGTATTTTTACCTAAAGCTACAAGTTCACAAATGTGAAATACCACCAAGAATCATATTTGGCTAGTTTTTAATAGTGGATGCCAATAGTGAGTAAATCAATAAATAGACTGAGAAATAAAAATGATTTATGATGTTTACAGAGGAAGCCCCTTTTAAAAACAGTTAGTGAAATGTTTATGAGTGAAATAGTTTAATAATTAAGGTTCCACAATCTTAATTTTTTTAATGCTAACATGATGCTATAAGTGGTAAGTTTCCCACCCAATATCTTGTGACAGGTCACAGACAAAATTTAGACACACTAAAATATTGCATAAAATCACCTTTATGCTGTGTGTAAGATATATACAAAACAAAAATCAACTGCGTATTTGGATTTAGGTACCATCCCCAAGATGATGCATGTATCTACACAAATATTCCAGGATCTGAAAAAGTTCAGTATCTAATGCACTTCTACTCCCGAGAATTTTTGGATAAGAGATAAGCAAGCTATAGTCCATAACAATAACCATAACACTCCTCCCTCCCATGCTTTCTCCTTTCCTCCCCCTATGAGCATATGCATGTTACACAAATGCAGTACCACTGAGTCATACCCCAGTCCCCAACTTTTCTATTTTTGTAGGTGAGGAAAAGTAAGAACAAGAATAAATTTCAAAACAAAACAAAACAAAAAGCAAACCACCATACACATAGATATAGGCCAAACCAAAAACCTCACTCACGATAAATAAGTGGAAAGCAATAATCAAGCTTCTGGAATAAGAAGCTACTGAAAAACAGTGTACTTCTTGCCACTGCCTCCTGTACCTGTTCTTACTCAAGCTCCCTGGTGTGGAAAGAACGCTCCCAGCCAGGATATTCATATTTTCACGTATACCTGCATGGGTTAGCTGATTTCTGCATGTGAGAAAATTACTATTATGCCTGTTGTTAGATATGTATAATTGTGTAAGCGCACGTTAATATGTTTACACACTTGTCCGTATGCAAGTGTCTATTTATAGTCCAGTATCTGCACATGCAAGTGAATTTTTGTCTCTGTTTGATTGCACTTGCATATTGCTGAAGTGTGTTTGAGAGAGTATGTGAGCCTCTCTATTCTTTTGTGGGTATGTTAGAGCTATTACACGTCCATATATCAGTGAGAGCTTATATATTAATAGAGAAGTGCATTTATATGCTAGGGTGTACATATCTGTATTGCTGAGTGTGCCTAAGCTATGTGAGAGGAAGTAAGTTGATTTCTTTGTGATAAAGGATACTCATATATGTGAGCAATATTTTACTTGCCTGCAACTATATCTGTAGGAATCTCATGGGGATTCTGTATACATACCTAGGGAGCACGTTTCAAGTGTTTGTGAATTTGACAACGTGAGTGATATTTAACATGAACGTTAGTTTTGTAACAGTGTATATGTTTGTCGGTGTGCTGTTGTGAGATTTTTGTCTATGTGGGAGTATTTAAGTAATCAGATATATCAGTTCAGTGGGTATATAGGAATCTGTATGTAAAATGACAGTAGGCTTGCTCTGTGTGTGTGTGTGTGTGTGTGTGTGTGTGTGTGTGTGTGTGTTGTATCTTAGGAGAATGCTAAGGGAAGGCAGGGTTGTGTGCCATTACATACGTGTATGTAAGACAGTGTGTCAGTGTCTCTATACCGATGACCAACTCTCACCCCTCATTTAATGTGCTTTTTATGTAACAAACTTGTTACATAAGATGTGTCCATTACTATCTGGAAGTGGAATTTGTAGATAATACATTTCTGCATATGTCATTTCAAAAGAAGTCCATACTGTACCTACGTAATGTACATATTGTATTAACTATAATAAAAATAAGAAATGATCTATAATAATTTTATTTAGATGTATAAATGTTTGGATGTGGCCTTCTTCAGGAGATTCAAGAAAATAATTGGAGATTTATAATAAGTAAATGGCTCACAAACTACAGGAAAATGAGAAGCAGAGGCTTCATATTGAGAGTTTACAAACTAATGAGCTTCACTGAAAGGCAAATTACAGTCTCCTCTTGATTCCTAGAACAGCCACATTCCTGAATAATTCCTGGTATGCTAAAACCAGACGAAGAAAAAAAATCTCATTTATCTTAATAAAAAAGATTCTAGGCTCAGATGATGATAAGGTCAAAATCCTACGAGTTGCAGGTCGTAATGTCAGAAGACCCCATATATCACTAAGTGATTAGATATCTCGCTCGCTTCGCTCCCTCTCCCTCTCCCTCTCCCTCTCTCTCTCTCTCTCCCCCTCTCCCCCTCTCTTCCCCTTCCCCTCCCCCTCCCTCTTCCTCTCTTTTCCCCCTTAAATATTAGGGCATCTTGCACTCTTAACATGAGGCAACGTTCACACACACACACACACACACACACACACACACACACACACACAATTCCTGTAGATTTTCAAAATGTCCTCTAGGGGGCAGTAAAGCCTTTGTAAAGGACAAAGCCCTGGTACTAAGATGGATACAAGAACTACCTCATCTGTGTCTGCTCACCTCTGGCACACTGTGCGTGTGCGTGTGCGTGTGCGTGTGCATGTGCATGTGTTCACCTCTCAAGCAGTGTGAGTGTGTGGGCACACATATATACACTATTTGGCTGTCCATGAGACTGTGTTTGCGAAAGCCTGTGAGTGTGTAGGTCTGTACACATTTATCCTTTGCCTCAACTGGGTCTCAGCTACAACTGCCAGACTGTGCTTAAGAGCCTCCGACATCATTAATACAAACTCTTCAAGCTTCCCAGGCAATGATACCAGGGCTTTGCTTGCTTGCTGTATTGGGATTTTTGTTGTTGGTTTGGTTTGGTTTTTGTTTTGAGGGGTTCTTTTGTTGTTTTGTTTTGTTCGTTTTTGAGAGAGGTTGGTTTTAACTTTAATGTTTGTTTTCACTGACACCCTGAGCTACATATTATTTACCTTTCAGTCTAGTATGTCTCCCTCTCTACGTGTTTGTGTGCTTTGTCTCTGTCTACATATTTCTCACTGCCTCTCATCTCTACCTGGTCTTCTATATCAGGGTTCCTTACATTTTTTTCTACTTATGACCCCTTTCACCTAAGAAATTTTATACACAAACCCAGGTGTTTAGTTATATAAGATAAGTATACAAATCAAACATTTACTATTAACAAGTTCATTTGAAAAAATTCTCAGGCATACATATAATTTTACTATTCATTAAAGACAAAAGTAAATTTGTATGCTGAGATGGCTGTGCTCTTTACATAAATAATTAAATCTTTTCTGAATATTTGATACTGAAACATATAAGGCACCTTCGATGTTTTTAAGAGTTGGTGGTATTTTGATTCTATAACAGTTGATGCTGAGAACCTCAATGGCAGAAGTATGGTTAGGGACATTTTGAAATTTTCTGGAAATTCTGTCCTATTTCCAAGCCAAAACTCACCTAATGATTTTTTATGACACTCAAACCAACAACTCAAATGGCGATTTTTTAATTTATTTTTTATTTTTTGGCAGGTGTCTGAGACAGGGTCTCTCTCTTTGTTTTTGGTTTTGGTTTTGGTTTTTTGAGACAGAGTTTCTCTGTGTAGCCCTAGCTGTCCTGGAACTAACTCTGTAGACCAGGTTGGCCTCGAACTCAGAAATCCGCCTGTCTCTGCCTCCCGAGTGCTGGGATTAAAGGCGTGCGCCACCACTGCCCTGCTCAACCATTATGTTTTATGAAAGAAAAACAATTGTATATTCAACAAAAACACTGCACTTCATAGCATACAGTAGCGTCAAGTCTTCACTGAGGGTTGTATAGCGACATGTTCAGTGCAAAGTGTGCATGTTGTATGCTCAAAACCATGTTGTCAGTAACATTACATCTATAATGCAGCAAGAGCAACTGCTGTCAGAAATGTGCGGGATTCATCACATCTCTGATTTTGAATTAAATTTTGGTCATTACATATCCAGAAATTTTGTAAAATTTCTTGAAACCTCCATATTCAGTTATGCAAGCCCATAGGTTAGTAACTCATTCAGTCACAAACCATGGTTTAAGGAGCTGTGTTCTAGATGATTGGCTGGTTGGCTGGTTGGTTGGTTGGTTGGTTGGCTGTCTGGCTGGCTGGCCGGTCGGTCGGTTGGTCGGTCGGTCGGTTTTTCCTGTGGTTTTCCTCCTCCATCCTTTCTGTCTCCTCTCTTGCTCATTCACCGTTGCTCTGTTATCTGTGTCTCTTTTAAGTCACTTTTCCTCCCCTCTCTTTCTCCATCTCTTTCTCTTCCCCTGTCCTTTTTCTGTCTTTCTCCTATGTCACCATCTGCCCGTCACACAAATGTCTCTCTTTCTTTGTCACTCCCAGTGTATCTGACTACCTCTTACAATCAATCTGTCTCTATACCTAATCTTTAAGCCTTGCCTCCACTAAAGGCTAAGGCATATTGGGTGTGTGTGTGCGCGCGCGCACGAGTGCGCGTGTGCCTTTGATTATCCATGGTGGAGGGCTGTCTGCAGTCCTGGGAGGGGTGGAAGACATCAGGTCTTGAGAAATTTAAAGAGACCTATCTTCATTTCTCTCCAACTCCTGCACTAGCACCTTCTCTTTTAAGCAGGCCAGTAGCTATAAGATTTATTGATACTGACAAAAAATATTCCTGCTTTTAGGTGACAGACCAGATTGTAGTGATCTAGAAACAATGCAGAAGGGACAACTTTACTAGGAGGGAGTTGGCAAGAAGACATCCACTTCAAGACCCATCTCCCTAGCCTATCCCCCCAGTTGATATCCAGACCTAACGGTAATCCTGTGCCTCTTCAGTTCCATGTGGCCTGGCCTAGCTCCCTTCCGGCTGGAAAATGCTGTCACCTTGTTGTGTCCCTACATTGCCTGCCTGCCCACAACAGGCACTCCCCTACTCCTAGAGCCATTCTTTCAGCAAATCCAGGGAAAATAATTTCAAGGAGCTCTCTGCACTCCCCGTTCAGTCTAGTTCTTCAGCCAATTAACTTGGCATCTTTTCAGCAGGAACCTACTTTGTGCATGCTACTGACCGTTTAGAGGGGAAGGTACCTACCCTGCCCTTGTGGAGCGTCTGTTCTAATGGGATGAGGCAAATAATAATCTAAATCGGAAGAGTAAATGATATAATTAGAAGACAGAGATTCTGGTGAGAAAGGAAAGGGGCATGGAGATACTATGACCTCTTACCTGGATTATTAATGAAGCCTCACTAATCTCCCTTTATGAAACATGCCATTTCCCCAGCAACACGTAGAATCTTATTCAACTCTGAACCAGAATCGTATCTTATCTTTGTTCAAAAGCCTCCCAAGTAATAGGGAATCAAAGTCCTCGCTATAGCCTCTATGCTCCGACCTTGCAAACTCTCTGACTGATGTCACCTCTTAACACTGGCCCCTTGATCAATATTCCACCCACCACAGCTTCCTTGATCCTTCCCATGTGCCTTGAAGAGCTCCATCTCAGAGCCCTTAGTCTGACTGTTTTTTCTGCCTCGAGTTCTGGTCTCCCAAACAGCCAGAAGATTTGCATCCTCACTTCTAGCTTAGACGACGACTCCTGTGAGAAGCCTCTGGGATACACCTGTTCAACACATGCAATACATTCCTCACCTCTAGAACTTTAAATCATCTCGCTTACTTTACAATACTGTCCTCAGCAGCTGCTATACCAGTCTAACCGGCCACTTCTTACCTAGAATGTCAATTAAACAAGAGTAGGAATCTTTTTGGTCGTTGTTCTTCTTGGTTGTTGGATACTTAGTTTTAGGGTTTTGGTTTTTGTTTTTTGTTTTTATTTTTTTTGAGACAGGGTTTCTCTGTGTAGCCCTGGATGTCCTGGAACTTGATCTGTAGACCAGGCTAGCCTCAAATTCAGGGAACCAACCACCTTCATCTACCTCTGCCTCTGCCTCTGCCTCTGCCTCTGCCTCTGCCTCTGCCTCTGACTCTGACTCTGACTCTGACTCTGACTCTGACTCAGACTCTGACTCTCTGCCTGTTCCTCTACCTCTCAGCCTAGCCTCTGTCTCTGCCTCTACATCTCTGCCTCTTCCTCTGCCTATGACTCTGCCTCTGACTCTGCCTCTGCCTCGGCCTCTCTGCCTCTGCCTGTGCCTCTCTACCTCTGCCCATCTGCCTCTTGCCTCTGCCTCTTTGCTACTGCCTTTGCCTCTGAATCAGTGCCTCTGCCTCTCTGCCTCTGCCTCTGCCTTTGCCTCTGCCTCTCTGCCTCTACCTCTGCCTCTGCCTCTGCCTCTGCCTCTACCTCTCTGCATCTGCCTCTGCCTCAGCCTCTACTTCTCTGCCCCTGACTCTGCCTCTCTGACTCTGCCTCTGTCTCTGGCTCTGCCTCTGCCTCTCTACCACTCCCTCAGCCTCTGCTTCTCTGACTATGCCTTTTCCTTTGCCTTCCTGCCTCAACCTCTACCACTGACTCTTCCTCTGCAATTCTGATTCTCCCTCTGCCACTGCCTTTGCCTCTCTCCCTATAACTCTCTGCCTCTGCATCTGCTGGTCTGCCTCTGCCTCTGCCTCTCTGCTCTCCGCCTCTGCCTCTGCCTCTGCCTCTGGCTCTTTCTTCTACCACTAACATCTCTTCCTCTCTACCTCTGTCTCTGCCTCTACATCTCTGCCTTTTCCGCTGCCTCTCTATTTCTGTCTCAGCCTCTGATTCTCTGCCTCTGCCTCTTCTTCCTCCTCTGTCTCGGCCTCTACTTCCCTGCCTCTGCCTTTCGGTCTCTGCCTTTGACTCTCCCTCTGCCTCTACCTATCTGCCTCTGCCTCTGACGCTGCCTATTCCTCAGCCTCTACATCTCTGCCTATACCTCTGCCTCTCTACCTCTGCTTCAGCCTCTGCTTCTCTGCCTCTGTCTCTGCCTCTGACTGTCTCTTTCACTGCCTCTGCCTCTAACTCCGTCTAGGCCTCTACCTCCCTGCCTCTGCATTTGGGTCTCTGCCTTTCACTCTGACTCTGTCTCTACATCTCTGCCTCTACCTCTCTGACTCGCAGCCTCTCTGCCTCTGCCTCCCTTCCTCTGCCTCTGTCTCAGCCTCTACTTTCCTGCCTCTGCCTTTCAGTCTCTGCCTTTGACTCTCCCTCTCCCTCTGCCTCTACCTCTCTGCCTCTGCCTCTGCCTCTGCCTTTGCTTCTGATTCTTTCACTGCCTCTGCCTCTGCCTCTGCCTCTGACTGTGCCTCTGCCTCCCTGCCTCTACCTTTCGGTCTCTTCCTTTGGGTCTGCACCTGAGTCTACCACACTGCCACTGCCTCTCTACCTTTCTCTCTCTGCATTTGTCTCTGCCTCTCGGCCTCTGCCTTTGCCTCTGCCTCCCTGCCTCTGCCTCTACCTCTGCCTCTGCCTCCCT
>JADRCH010006412.1:0-32134 GCA_019843965.1 Rhynchomys soricoides
AATTCTTATCCTAGAAATAAGACTAAGATTTAGGACAATGTCTCTTTGAGGTATTGAAAGCTACACTGTCATGCATTCAGATATAAGAACTGGCAACAAAACCTTGTAATGTGAACCTAATACTCTTGGTATTGATGTTACTGTTTAAAAGGTAGTTTTGCTTTCCATAGTTATGGTTGTGCACTCATGTTGCAAGGGAAACTTAAAAATTAAAGTTAAACGGCCAGTGTTCCATTGGCTGCAGTTTTCGGTATGCTCACAGCCTCAGGAAAAGCAGCAGGTAGAATTTTTGGAGATACTCTAGCAGGAGTTCCTTTTGTTAGACAATTGGCTTATGAGAATGCTAATGCAGCCTGCTGTTAGACTAATACACCACTATTAGGCCATACAGACACAGACTTAGCTGGATATATTCATCTTTGCACAGAAATCAGATCCTCATACAATCAAGGTCTGGCTATGGCTTGCTGCCTTACAAGGGACCACTGTGCAAGCAATGCCTCCACAGAAATGAGGGAGTGAAGGATGTTTTAAATGTGGAAGTTTGGATCATTTTAAAACTGATTGTTCCAGGAACAGAGGCAGGAGCAAACAAACAAGTCAAGCCCAGAAATCAGTCCTTGGTGCAAGAAGAGTAATCTTTGGGCCAAGTATCTGGAAATAGGCCCAGTTAAGAAACATTTGCATTTGAATTAATGCAAAGCTCAGAGCAGCCTCTGCAGAAGCTTGTGTGGCATTTCTTTTGTTAGCCCCTAGAAAGGTGCCCGAGGAGGGGTCAGCCTCAGACTCCAAGGCATTCACAGCAGGCGGCTTATCCTGGTGTTATAATTATGGCAGCTTTCACTATGGAGTTAACTAAAGACTTGCTCAACTTGTTAAGAGAAGACAAGATGGCTTTGGTTCCTCTGATGTGTACTGAGTTCAATCTATTACTAATAAGAGACCTAACCTTAATAATTGAAGAAAGTTTTGAAGGATTAATAGACATTGGAGCTGATATACTCACCTCCAAGGGATTGGCTATTCCATTAATCCAAAGTAAAGTTCAAACTTAAGATTTAAGAAAGGTTAATGAGGCTATGGAACTTATGGCGGCATTAGAACGTGGCTTGCCTCTTCTAACTGCCATTCCAGGAAATACATATAGAATTATTATGGATTTGGAAGATTGTTTTTATACTGTCCCTTTGCATCCTGAGGATTTTAAAGAGTTTGCTTTTAGTGAGTTTGTGAAGCGATATCATTGGAGAGTTTGGCCTCAAGGAATGGCTAATAGTCTTAAATTATATAAAAAATTTTGTTGCTGCTTCAATACAAGAAGTTAGGACTTTGAATCTTTCAGTGTATATTGTTCATTATGAGGGTATTTTATTAGCTTATCACTCTGAAGGAGTTTTACTATAAGCCTTTGTTCTTATACAATAAGCTTTAAATTTTTGGAGTGGTTGTTGTTCCAGAAAAAATTCAAAGACAATATCTTTTTCATTATTTGGGGGCTCAGTTATATCCTAAACAAATTGTGGCACAGAAAATTCAGGTAAGAGAAGATAATTTATTTACTTCAAATTTTTTTCAAAGTTGTTAGGAGATGTTGATTGACTAAAACCTTACCTTAAGCTCACCACAGGAGGACTTAAAGCCTCTGATAACATTGAGAATGAAAATTCTAATTCCCCTGGACTGTTAACTGATGAGAGACAAATAGCTTTGCAGAAAGTAGAAGAAGCTATTGTTCAACAACAGATACATTACATAAAATACAGATCAATTGTTGGCTGTTTGCGTTATTGCTACTCATGTGCCCTCAACAGTTCTTTGGCAAAAGGGACCATTAATATGGATTCACCTTTCTTCATCTCCAAGTAAAGTTTGAACTCCCTATTATGAAGCTGTTGCTGTGTTAATACAGAATTGTAGGATAGAATCATAAAAGTATGTTGGGAAAGAATCTGATGAAATGTTTACTCCTTATTCCAACAGCAATTAAATTGGTTATTGCAAAATACTGATATTTGGCCTATTGCATGGCAAACATTTTAGGCAAAATTGATAACCATTATCCAAAAGACAAGTTGTTACAGTTTTCCTCTATGCATGCTTTTGTATTTCCTGTAAATTTACAAATGCAGCCCATAGAGAATGTACGTACTGTATTTACAGACTGCTCATCTAATGGGAAAGGAGCATATGTAATTGGATCACATGTTCATTCTCTTTGAGTTTTTCCACACTTAAGCACAGATTATTGAATTATGTGTTGTAGCCACTATGTTTGAAATGTTAAAAAATTCAAGCTTTTAATTTGTATATTGATAGCCAATATATAGCTCAGGGTTTACAATTGCTTGAAATTGTTCCTTCTTTTAGATATTGCTAATTCTCAAATTTTGCCATTACTTATGCAAATATAGCTTAATTTAAAATCATGTACTGTTCCTTGCCTTACGGAGCTCATAGTGGATTGCCTGGACAGACTCCTTAGGGCAATGGCACAGCAGATTTGTATACCAGGCAGATTATAGGGCTTACACAGAAACAATTGGCCATAAAATCTCATTCTTTGTATCATCCAAATAGTAATAGTTTGAGACAATTTGTTATTTCTAGAAAATATACATGTCAAATTGTAAGGACGTGATCTTATTGTCCTCAGTTTCTACCTGTACCACATGATGGTGTTTGTCCTCGAGGATTTATATCTAATCAATTATTGTAAATGGATGGTACTCATATTTCTGATTTTGGAGTATTAAAATATGTACATGTGACTTAACTTTTTTTTTTAGGCTTTCTAGTTGCAACTGCTTTAACAAAAGAAGCAATTAAAAACATAATTAGTCATTGACTGCATTGTTTTTCTATGCTTGCTGTTACAAACCAGATTAAAACAGATAATGGAACTGGGCTATTACAGAAAAGCATTTGATGTTTTATAGACAATTTAATATTACCTATATTACTGAGATTTCTTATTATTCTCAAGGACAAGATACTGTAGAACTTTAAAACAATATCTTCATAATCAAAAAAGGGGGAATTATATCCCCATACACATTGTTTAAATCATACTTTTTATTTTTAAAATTTTAAAATTTGGATGCCAAGGAACTCTCTGCTGAGTGTCTATGGCACCCTACAACTAGGCATATTTATGCCTAGGTGAAATGGAGGGATGAACTTACATGCATATAGCATGATCACAGTCAGATATTTAATATGGGGAAGAGGGCATGTTTGTGCTTTTTGCTCAGGATGCTGCAGGAGCGTGCTAGCTGCCAAGTGATTGTGACCGTGCTGATGCTGGGACAAAGAATGATGTTGACCTGAGAGCTCTATGAGTGTCCTGACGATGGTGACAGGAAAGCTGTTTTGGATGTATGTTCCTGACCTACCTCTGCTTGCCTATATCCCAGATTGGACAAGCTGCCTTGCTTCAAGTTTTTAGACCTTGTGGGACAGAGAACATGGAGGAAACCTTGGAAAAATTAATCAAAAGGAGATTAATGTGACCAGTTATTCTGACTCAATCATGGACTGGTATAGAAATCAATCCAATATTGGAAATGACAGTCTTCATTGGGAAGGCTGCTTCTGGACATTTTTAGAGACATATTTGGAAGTTAGCTGCAGTTCTCTATGATGTTATGTTAGCAAGAGAAAGTTGAGACAGGATCTGGAGTTTGAACAAGTGTTAGTACATGTATTAAGGCTCATAATCTTTTACTAATTGGTTGTGTTAAATTTACTTTTTCTTCCACATTATTTAATGTAAGTTGCATTGATTGTACACTTATAATTGTGTTAGTGTGCTGAAATCTGGCATGTCTGATATGGTGGTCTATCAACTAGCTTTTGTTTTAATGAGTATTACAGGACCTTGGTATTCTGAAATAGGCTTGCAAGTACTGGAAGAAGTGAGTCAGGCTTTAAGCAGAAGCAAGAGGGTAGTGGGCTTGATTATCACTGATATAGCTTTAATTACATTAATAGCTAGCACCACTGCTTCTACAATTGCTTTGACAGAAGAAGTTAAGACAGCTACTTTTGTTAACCATTTAGAAAAAAAAAATGTTACTAAGATAGGTGTTTAGAAGAACAGATTGACTCCCTGGCATCCAAACCTCTGCAAGTTCATTATCATAAACTTGATTTGGCTGATAGAGGCCTGGCTAAGCCCTACAATGCCTTGTCTCCTTTGGGAGCTGCATAAAACTCAGATTTATGCTCGCCTGCCTTGGCATGGGCACCTGCAAGGGGTGTGAGACTAAGTATCTCAGGGGGAAGACCCAAATGTCCATTTCTGAGTCCCCCGTGAAGCAAACATGATTGCATAGAGGTTGATGTCTGCCCTTCCTTTGATCATACTCTGTGGGGATGCCTACAGAACATTGACAAAGGCAAACCTCTCCTCCCCAAAAGACACCGATGACATATAAAGTGCTAGAAGGATCAGGTCAATACTTCCCCCTCTGGTTAATGCCCATTCATCTTCATAGTGCAATCATCCCTAGCTACTTACTGGCCTCAAAAATTGTTAAAAAGGGAGGAGATGCCGGGAGCCAAACCAATGAATATTACCCGATGTTCTATGAAGCCTAGCCACTCTTTACCCTAGATGGGATTATGGAAAACAAGTAAATCTTGTGCCTCCATTCAACTCATCTTTAAAAAAATAAAACAAAAAAGGGTGAACTGTACCCTTCCCCCAGTCTTAAGTAGGACAAACAACCTGGCTGGAATCAGTCTGGCCGCTCAGCATTTGCAACTTCCCACAGGAAGCCTGCCTGCTGAGCTTGCTGAAACAAAGGATTGGGTCTTTGGGCTTTCCCTTTGAAAGGAATACAGAACAATAAAGTTCAAGCCTTGGTCAGAAATTTTGTCTTGCCTTCATTCTTCTCTCCCACCCCATCTCTTTTTTCATTTCCAGACTCCCTTTTAGGTAGTCCCGCTTCATCCATGGCTGCTGGACAGCTACACCACACCTGAAACTTCTGTTTTCCAGACTCAAGATCTAGATCACAGGTGAGCCCTCTAATTCTGGATTGTAACTCACTCCAGATATAGTCAAGTGGACAACCAGAAACAGTCACTACAAACCCTAATCCCTAACCCTAATACCCTAACCCTGACCCCTAATCCTAACCCCCTAACCCTAACCCCTAATCCCTAACCCCTAACCCTGCCCCTGCCCCTAACCCTGTATTAGTCAGGGTTCTCTAGAGTCACAGAACTTATAGGTAGTCTCTATATAGTAAGGGAATTTGTTATTGACTTACAGTCTGTAGTCAAATTCTCCAAAAATGGCCAGCAGTAGCAGTGAATGAAAACTCGATGATCTAGCAGTCACTCTGTCCTACAAAGCTTGCAGGCGAAGAGGTTTGAATCTTCCTCCTTCCAATGTCCTTATGTAGATCTCTAGCAGCAGGTGTGGCCCAGATTAGAGGTGTGCCTACCACACCTGAAACTTCTGTCTTCCAGACTCAAGATCTAGATCACAGGTGAGCCCTCTAATTCTGGATTGTAATTCACTCCAGACATAGTCAAGTTGACAACCAGAAACAGCCACTACAAACCCTAACCCTTAAACCCTAACCCTGATACCCTAACCCCTATCCCTGATCCTGACCCTAACCCTGGCTCCTGTGTCCTGATGACTCTGCAAGGGTCTCTCTCGATCCAATGAATTTGAACAGTAGTGGTCTTTCTTGTGTTTGAAGGTGTGTCAGTACTCCTGGGATACCAGCTCTCTTCTGGCACTATTTGAGTATGGAGCGCTGTCACAGCATCCGCTCCCCAGCCACAGAAAGGAACCTGAAGCCCACTCCTCAGTCCCTGTGTCCTGGGTATTCCAGGTGAGTCCCTCTGAGCACACAGGCTTGCCCACATTCCTGGGAGGCTAGCTTTCTCCCAGCGCTATTTGGCTATGGAGCCCTGGTGGCCCAGGCAGAGGTCTCCCTGATGTCCTTGTTTTTAATAGCCAAATAATATTCTATTTTGTATATGATCCACATCTTCTGTATCCATTCTTCAGTTGAGGGACATCTGGGTTGTTTTCAGTTTCTGGCTGTTATGAATAAAACTGCTATAAACATAGCGGAGCATATACCCTTGTAGTATCGTGGAGCATCTTTTAGGTTTATGTCAAATAAAGTGCTCTAAGGGTAACACTCCCTTCTGCTAAAGCTTAAATGGAAGGAGAAGGCAAAGTGATTCCTAGTCCCAGGAAAGAACTTTTAATAAAACCTCCTGCAACTGTGGTTCAAGCCTGGCAGGATCCATCAACTTAGAAGACAAATTTGACAGGATCATCCATATCGTGATGGTGATTGAAAGACTTAAAGTTATAGACACTTCCTCTATGGTTTCAGTTCAGCACTACTCCAGCCACCTTTTGGTAGAGTGAGAGCCCCAGTGAAGATTCTGTGAGAGTTCATTGCATTGAAGTGTGGGATGGAAAAACCATGCTAGGATGCTTGGTGGGTAGAGGGGGTTCATATCAGGAAGACTTGGTAAACACACGAGACTTAAGCAAGTCCCTGTTCCCTGCCTGACTCCAGGCCTGGAACATGTGCCATGGTCCTTACATAAAGAAACATGAGAGCTGGAGAGATGGCTCAGTGGTTAAGAGCACTGACTGCTCTTCCAGAGGTCCTGAGTTCAATTCCCAGCAACCACATGGTGGCTCACAACCATCTATAATGGGATCCGATGTCCTCCTCTGGTGTGTCTGGAGACAGCTACAGTGTACTCATACAAATAAATCTTTAAAAAAGAAAGAAACGTGACCTATGGTCACATAGGCCTAGAACAGAGTTCTCCATGCTAAGGTACCTAGAGGTTCTGAGGGTTTAGCCAATAAGCTTCCCTTCCCAGATATTTCTCTCTGCATTTAATTCCTCCCTTATTTAATCTCAGGTCAGACCCTGAGAAACAGGGGTGTGTATACACCTATTTTCTGCCATGAACAGTTAAAAAACAGTTTAGAACCATGGACTGTCTCTTTCATCTATCACCCCCATAGGGGACATGGAAAAGGTCTTAGCCTACAGAGCTGAAGCTAAATTTCCCATAGGAGGCCTCTCTGTGCTTCTAACCTACCTCCAAACTACGGACAATCACTTTTGAGCTAAACTAGAGCTTCCCTGTGGGAAGGTGTAAGGCAGCCTGGTTTCTGGTTGAGCTAGGGTTTAAAACCCCAGGACCCAATAGGGGATAACCCTCCAAGGGACGTTAGGAGTTTTGCCATGCTCCTGGGCCCCAGGCTGCTGACACAAGGCCGCAGCTCTCCATAGGTCTGTGAACATTAGTCACGTATGGGCAACGCTCAAGCCCCTCCACAGGTAGAGGTGTGGTCATGTGGCCTCAAGACATCCCCCCCCTTTTAGATTTATTTTATTTATATTAGTACACTGTTGCTCTCTTCAGACACACCAAAAGAGGGCACTAGATCCCATTATAGATGGTTGTAAGCCACAATGTGGTTACTGGGAATTGAACTCAGGACCTCTGGAAGAGCAGTCAGTGCTCTTAACCACTGAGCCATCTCTCCAACCCGAAGACATCCCCATTTTAATGAGGCACCTAGAAGCTTAGCCGATAAACCCCCTTCCCCTTTCCAGCCACTCCTCCCTGCAAAAGGCCCACCCTGAGCTTGTGGGGTACTGTTTCACTCACCGCCACTCTCCAACATGACAATAAATGCCCTAAAACCATGGACTGTCTCTCTTTCTTGGGATCCGCCATGGGGAATGATGGAGCAGGCCTTCCTTTAAAGAGCCGCATCCATTCTCCTGCAGAAGGCCTTTCAGCACTCCTAGCCACAGTCTCTACCAAACCAACCCACCTATCCAGTGACAAGCCAAGGACCTGGTCCCCGGTGGGACCCCGCAAGGGTCCTCCCCGCTTTCCCCCTCCTCAGCCTGGGCTACATCCAATTCTCAGGTCTTCCGCAGCATCCAGCAGTGCCTGGGATGTCCAAGAGCCTGAGAACCAGACATATCTGGTTCGGTGCAGTACCCAGGACCCCCAGGCCACACTCCCCCACCCCCAGGGCAGTGTCCCACAGTTTCTCACAACCTGATACCAACCTGGTGGTGCTGTAGGGTGAGTGCAGTCAAACTTCCAGCATCCCACTCCTCTCAGAGGCTTGGGTCTGGGGGCAGATGCAGAACTCACCTCCACTTTAACCCAACACTTCCCTTCCCCTGGCCCCAGGCTAGATGCCAGTCTTCAGCTGGAGGGCCCAACTCCATTGTTGGCTCTTCCTCCACTCCCAAGGCTCCTGGATGACCAGGAGTCTCTCCAGTATGTGGGGGTTTTTTGGTGTTTTCGAGACAGGGTTTCTCTGTGTAGCCCTGGCTGTCCTGAAACTCACTCTGTAGACCAGGCTGTCCTCGAACCAGTATGTGTTATTTTATGTCTTCGGAGGTTACTGCGACATGCAAAGGCTTTACTGCATTGATTACATTCATAAGGTTTCTCTCCAGTATGTATTCTTTTATGATATTGGAGAGCTCTCTCTTCCGAATAGGCTTGACCACATTGATGACATTCATACGGTTTCTCTCCAGTATGTGTTCTTTTATGTCTTTGGAGGTGACTGTGACTTGCAAAGGCTTTACTGCATTGATTACATTCATAGGGTTTCTCTCTAGTGTGTGTACTTTTATGTCTTTGGAGATGACTGGGTCTTATAAAGGCCTTACCACATTGATTACATTCATAGGATATCTCTCCACTATGACTTCTTACATGCCTGCAATGATAATTGGCACATGTAAAAGCGTTCCCACATTCATTGCCCTGATCAATCAATCATTTTATCAATATGAATTAATTTTATAGTTTGGTCTAATAGTAAGGAAGAATCAGATATTAAGCTGGATTTTTTGGTTTTGTTTTGTTTTGGTTTTTGGTTTTTTTCGAGACAGGGTTTCTCTGTGTAGCCCTGGCTGTCCCGGAACTCACTCTGTAGACCAGGCTGGCCTCGAACTCAGAAATCCACCTGCCTCTGCCTCCCAAGTGCTGGGATTAAAGGCATGTGCCAACACTGCCCGGCAGATATTAAGCTTTTATCACTTTGCATGTTCATGGTGTTCTCCCACACTATGAGTTGTTTTGCCTCTATGAAGACACCTGGGATAGTAAGAGCATTTACTACATGGCTCATATTTATAACATACTTTTTCTGATATATTTCCCATAAGTGAAGAAAAAGGGAACAACTCAGAGCTTTAAAATACTGGCTGCATTCATAATTTTTCCTGTAGTGTAAATCACACTACATTAGCATTATGAATCGGGACAAACATAGGAATTACCAAATTTTTAGTACTCACAAGAATTTTCTGCTGTGTGACTTTGGAGATGTTCCCATTAAAGTCAGAAAACGAATTAATTGCAAACTTCTATCATACTCAGGAAGTCTACCAAAGGCAGAATACTACATATCTTCTCATTGTTCTGGTATAGAAAGAGGTACGTTGCTCCTTTCAATATCCCTAGTCTCACATGGTTTTATCCATTTTATACTGGATATACCCATTAAAAGAAAAATAACAAATGATAGGTTTCCACGTTCCATTCACACCATTTGACTTTTTGTTCTTTGTAGACATGCTGTTTATACATTAAGGTTTCTCCATGACAACATTCTTGATTCTCATGAACTGACTTTTCAATAAACTTAGCAATGCCACTACAAGATTATGAGTATCACCAACTTTACCATGGACTATTTGCTTATTAGAAGAATTTAGATATATATTTAATACTATTCAATGTGCAAAATCTAAATATTATGAGACTATACAGATTGGTAGATTCATAGCATAGCTGTAGTGAGCTACAAATCAAATAAATGCATCTCTTAGGGCATTGTTTCCTTGTCTCCTTTCTTAGAGGAATGCCTTGCAAACACAAATCAGATAACTGACATTGAGGCACATGGTTTTGTGAGAATATTATAATCAAAGCACTACTTAAAAGGCTGATATTTTACACTCTTGCTTTCCTTTAGAACTTCCAGAGCATATTAAAATTTCCTCAGAGGCATATTTGTATCAGCTTGCACATGAAAATTACCTTTCACGTGTTCTGGAACTTTGACAATGTTCTTCAATCTGAACGTCTTCACAACTGTAGCCTAAATTACAATACCAAAAAATGAATGATATGGTATTAGATATTAGGAATAATTGAAGTTACTGTGAATTATCACAGCACTGAAGCTGATTTATTCAGCTCAATCTTCCTTGTTCTCAATTGAAATAACAGAAGATTATCAATAACCAAAAAACATTTGTTCCCTTATTTTGAAAAGCAAAAGAAAATTCACAGTCTTACCTATAGCAGTGAGGTTCCAGTAGGTCTCCAACATCACGTCTTTGTAGAGACTCTTCTGGGAAGGATCCAGCAAATTCCACTCTTCCCCAGTGAAGTTTACATATACATCATCAAAAGTCACTGCATCCTAAAATATCACATACACTGGTGTGCGCCACCACTGCCGGACTTGGGGATTCTTATGGAAGAGTTGGGGGAAGGACTGAAAGCCCAGAAGAGGATAGGAAGTGCACAGAAAGGCCAAGAAACTCAACTAATCTAAACCCCTGGGGACACACAGAGGCTGAGCCAGTAACTAAATAGCACATACAAGCTGGACTAAGGCCTCTGGCACATATGTAGCAGATATACAGCTCAGTCTTCACGAGGGACCTCCAATAACTGTAGCAGGGGCTGTCCCTAAAGCTGCTGCCTATCTTTGGAATCTGTTCTCTTAATGGGCTATCATGTCTGACCTCAGTGGGAGAGGATGCACTTAACCCAGCAGAGACTTGATGCACCATGGAATGGGGATACCCAGACAGTCCATGCACTCTCAAAGGATAAATAGAGGACATTGGGGGGCAGGGACTCTTTGAGGACAGGGGACCTAGAGTGGGGACAGTGATCAGAGTGATAATGAATAAATAAATTATTGGAGAAACAAAATAAAAAGAGACCAAAAAAAAAAAGAGAGAGAGAGAGAAATATTTTGTGTCTATCATCTCCCAAAAAATGTATCTGGAAAGACTCCTCCTACAAGGGCTTTCACAAGCTCCGCAGAGAAAGCCAGGTAAGATAGACAAGTGTTCAAAGACATCATCCTATCTAGCTTTTTGTTTCACTCAACTCTATTGTGACCCTGGTCACTATAGGCTCATGTTCATCCTGTGATCAAAGTGCATTCAGTCTAACATCAGTGATCCTAATAGTCTGTAAGAGCTCCTACACTCTTCAAATGTCCAAAGTCTCTTCTGACACACAAGGCAATAAATATCGTGAGAGCCACATCATGTAAAATCAGAAAGCAAGTTGTACCTTTCCAAAGTGCCATGACACAAAATAATCCCTCCCATTTCAATAGATAGGAATGAGCACATAGGGAAAGAAGATTGGACCAAGGCAAGAAATACAGCAGGGCAAACACCAAATTCTATAGCGTTGTCTCAAACACATTGGACTTCACTTTTTAAAGGTATATATGGCCCTATTCCTGTAACTTCTCATCCATCTTTCAGTTTGGGTACTTCCTCTCCCTGTAGGTGTCTCTCCATGGCAGATTTCTTAATGCCTTAGGTATCTCAGCAGCTTATGGTTGTAAAATGCAAATGATGCTTCATCCTCAGAACTTCAATGCAGGGAACTCACACAAAGTCTTCACAAGGGCTCTGACTCTGCCAAAAGATGGCTGGAGTAGTGCTAAACTGAAACCATAGAGGAAGAATCCATGACCTTGTAAATTTCATCTTTCAGTTTCCAGAAGCAGCACAATTTGTATGATCCTGTCAAGTTTGGCTTCTAGGTTAATGGACCCTGCTTCACTTGGACCACAGTTGCAGCAGGTTTTATTTAAAGTTCTTTCCTGGGACTAGGAAACACTTTGCCTACTCCTTCCATTAATTTAAGGCTTAGCAGTAGGAAGTGTTACATTTAGGGTACCTCTTTAGGCATATACCCACAAGGGCATGTGCTCCACTAAGTTCATAGCCATTTTGTTCATAACAACTAGAAACTAGAAAGAATCCCGATTTCCCTCATCCAAAATATGCATACAGAATATGTTGTTCATTTACAAAATGGAATACTATTCAGCTATTAAAAACAAGGCCATCATGAATTTTGCAGGCAAATGGATATAACTAGAAACTATCATCCTGAGTGAGGTATCCCAAACCTAAAAAGACATGCATTTATATACTCACTTAAAAGTTAATGATATCCATAAGATGCAGGATATATACTACACTTCATAGACCCAAAGAAGGTAAACAAGAAGGAAGGCCCAAATGAGCATGGTTGAATTTCACTCAGAATGGGAAATAGCCAGAGGAAGGCAGATGGAAGAGAGAGAACTGGATGGGAGAGCCAATAAGAAAGGGGAATGGGGGGTCAGCAACAGGTGTGGTGAGAGACAAAGGAGGGCCATAGGACCAGAAAAATGAATTGAAATCTGCAGCTGGTGGGGGTGGCAGGGTGGGGGCATCCTTAGGATATACCAGACACCACCAACTGGAGGGCAACAAGGAGTCTCTGTGGGTGATCTTAGATGAGATGTATAGCAGTGGGACATGGACCCTGAAGAGGCCACGTCCTGTGGCCAGGCAGGACCTACAGTGGAGAGTTAAGTGCACCAAGGAAACAAAAACCTTTCCACACAAACCTTGTCCTGCCTACAAGAAATGCAGGCACAAAGATGGAGCAGAGAATGAAAGGATGGCCAAACTAGACCCTGCCTGACTTGAGACCCACCCCATGGGTAAGCAGCAATCCCTGACATTGGTGAAGATACTTTGTTATACTTGTAAACAGTAGTTTAGAATAACTGGCCTCTGAGAATCTCAATCCAGCAGCTGACTGAAACAGATGCAGAGACCCACAGCCTAACATTGGACAGGGCTCAAGGAGTCTTTTGGAAGAATTGGGGAAAGGATTGAGGGCCTCTGAAGGAACAGGAAGTCCATAAGAAGACCATCAGAGTCAACTAATCTGGACCCTAGAAGACTCTCAGAGACTGAGCCACCAACCAAAGAGGATACACCGAGGCCCCCACCATATATGTAGTACATGTGCTACTCAGACTTCACGTGGGTCCCCTGAGTGGGCCAAGTCCCTTAAGGTGTTGTCTGTCTGTTTAAACTGTTTCCCTAACTGGGTTGCCTTGTATGACCCTCCCTGGGGAGATAAAATAGCATCAGGGATAAGGGACTGTGGAAGGTGGAATGGTTAGGGGTTAGCAATTGAGATGTAAATTGAATATATAAATGGGGCCTAACCCTGAACAAATACAACTATTTCTAAATTTTCACCTACTCAGTATCTCAGGGCATAAGCATATTACAAAAGATTTTTGGCCTAAATATCATACAAAGGACCTCTAGTCCAATTTTTGACAAAGTCTATTTTCCACTGAAATAGTATGACTTCAACTTCCTCTGGCTGCACTACTGTCAACACTGCAATCTTCCAGGTCCTGTGAGAACAACTGATTAAGCTCCATGTATTTCTATAACTTTTGCTACCTCAATTTCTCATATTTTCCACACTCCTTCCAAAGAGAACATAGATTCTGTTTAAGAGCAAAATCACCTTTTGAAACCATTTTTGTTGTTGTTGTTGTACCTTGCTAATCTGCTGCTATGGTTGAATTTTCTGAGCAAAAGCATCTCAGGTAATAACTGGTTCTTGTACATGGTTCTGTCAGATCACAGTCCATCATGTTGGGAGCTTAGAATAGAAACTGTGTTGGTATCAGGACCTCTAGGTGACATTACACCTAGGCGACCCGCACATCTGTGGCCAACACATCAGTAACCATATTCCTGGAATCCACTTAGCTTGGCTCCAACCTTTACCTGTGGCTATGTCATTATCCATATATAAAAGGAAGACCCCTCTAATTTCACTTGCTCTCTTCTCCCCCTCTCTTTTCTCCACCACCTTGTCCTTCTCTCTCTCAATAAACCTCACGTGGAAATGTTTGGCCTGGTGTAGTCTTTCTGGGGCTGCACGATGATCACAACAAACTGAAGCTTGCAAATGAAGGCAAAAACCATGGACAAAAATTTTCTGCTGGCTTGCTCTCTTGATTTTCACTCTGAAATGCTCACCTAGCTTTCTCATCCAGCCCAGGACCACTTGCTTAGGGATATTGCCACCCTCAGTTCAAGAATCTTTCCAGATTAATTATCAACACTATTTCTCACAGACATAGCACTAGTCATTCTGATGAGGGCACACCCTCAATTGAGGCTCCTTCAGATGACTGTAGCTCTGAAATGCTGAGAACTGAAAACAATTATGACATGGAGACAATAATAAATGAGGAAGTTGTAAAAACCTAAAACCAATGATCTAACCACATCAATTGCAGGAGCTCCGGCTACCGATTGAGGGAGTAGGAGTTGTGACTGAGCCAGGACAAAATGTGAAGTGCACCTGGCTCAGTGCAGGAAAAGATAAACTGGAATGGGGAATTCAGAGGATGTGCTGCCCTGGGGTCACTTGTCTTTAACCCTGGGTTCCTCTACCAGTGTGACTAAAGAGGTGGCTAAAACAGCTGAAAGATGAACAGAGAAGCAGATTGCCCCACAGACCTAGAAATAAGACCCCTGATACAAGAAAGATACGCTAATTTTGTTGCAATGGATGAAGAACAACTTTCCATCTGCTGTCAGCTCCATGTTCAAAACTACAGGCTCACGTATGGCCTGGGAACAGGGTTGATCAGGAGGGAGAAAATGAGGTCTTTGTCCTTTCCACCCTGTAAACAAAAAGGTAGAAAGGGCCTGATTTTGCCTTGGATGCTTTCTCAAAGAGCTTTCTATCACGGGCAATTTAGTGGGTCTAGGTCCTCTTGATAAGATGGATTTAAACCAAGGTGGGGGGGGGTGAGTAACTAACTTGACTGGGATGGAAATAGTCTCATTTCCTCTATCAGTCACAGAATAATAAAGTGCCACACACATAATAGACAACCACAAGGAGGGGCAGTAAAGGTTACACAGCAGATTCCTCCACTTGATCACAGGATGGCAGCTGTGAGCCATGTAGCAAGGTTCCAAGTCTGCTCTAACCTTCCCAGAAATTAAGAACAGGGGTACACGGTCCCCTATACCAGGCTCTGGAACATCTTCCATGCACTTTGGGGCTACAACTCTCTTGAGCATCCACAGTAGCTGGGTTCCAAGTTCACTTTAGTCATCTCCCTCCACAAATACTCAAGAAAAATCCAAAAACCAAGTCACACAAACACAAATCTGATAGGCAAGCCACCGACACAAAGAACAACAATGACACATCCTAACAGCCATCCTTTCAACCATTCCGTTGGGAGTCCTGAGTGTCTTGGTGTTCCAGTTAATTCACCAAGATATTATACCCAAGTCACAGGGACCCCAAAGACCAACAAAGAACCTATTGCAATGGAAACACACAAAGGTCTTTATTACAGGCTTAGTTATTTTGTTGTTGTTGTTGTTGTTGTTGTTGTTGTTTTCTTGTTTTTTTGAGACAGGGTTGCTCTTTGTAGCCCTGGCTGTCCTGGAACTCACTCTATAGACCAGGCTGGCCTCAAACTCAGAAATCCGCCTGCCTCTGCCTCCCATGCTGGGATTAAAGACCTGTGCCACCACTGCCCGGCGATTACAGGGTTAGTAACAAGACTCTCACCAGTCAACCACCCATCAGATGCAAACTGAGAGACCAAGTCTAGCAGTGCTAGGTAGTTACTTTAGTTACAGCAAAATTGGGGAAGTTCCATACAGGTCAGAAACTTAATATTTTAAAAACTGAATGTCTGGCATAATCTGCAGGAAACAAACAAGGGGGCAAAACCATCCGACAACCACAATGGGTAGCCTAACTTTATTTTCTGTAAGGTATATCAGTTATGTATATGTTGCTTAACCCTGGTGTTGTACCTTGGCTGGCTGTTGATAAGGTGGTTTGTCATAGGATGTTTGCTCAGGTGGATTTTGTGCACTCTCAAAAAAGGAGATGGTTGGGCTTTATAAACTCATTTTTGTGTCTGAGCCTCTTACTATTGGCAGATACTCTGGTTCAACCACAAGCCATGCCCACCAGTAGAAAAGGTACTGTGTCCAAAGACCTACCTCACTATCCATTACTGCAGACCCTAATATCAGTTGCCCTTACCACTGGAACAGAATACCAGTAGAAGTTTCATTTCCCCTTGTGCATGCCTCCTGTACATACTATAGACAATCCCTACCTGCCTATCCTTACATGCCTCATCCCTGTGTCACAGCCCCCACTTGGGCAGACACACCCTGTTCAACCACATGCTTTATGTGCCAAGAGACAGTAGGTTTTTCATAGGTCTACCAGACTACTTGTTATCCAAGATGCAATATTCACAGTTGCCCCAACACTGTACTAAACATCAGAGCAGCTTCACCTCTCTCCTGACTTGTGGATGGCTAAGATCATCTCTTTCTGACCGCATCTTCTCCCAGATTTCAACAGTAGAAAGCATTCCATCTTGAACATACACACCAAATAGGTAAATAAAAGAGGCAACACTTAGTCAACACTCAGCAAATCCAGACATCAAACATTAACCCAGGAACAAAACTCCCACCCAATCAAGATAAACCTAGACACCAATACCTAGACCAATAATCACCTCAAAACCAGATGCCTAGATACCAGCATAGGAATATAATGAATAACAGGCAGGAAAATAAGTCACCAACAGAGCTATGCTATCTTGTCACAGTAGGTTCTGAGAAATTAAAAGATGCAACAGAACTGATGCAAAAGAGGTTGTTTGGGGGAAAGGAGAGGAGTGAGAACCTGGCAAAGGGACAGAGTTACTCAAGAAGTCCTGCAGACAGGCATACAGACAGGAATCAGAGAGACAAAGATAGCCATGAGTGTAGAGAAAGAATAGAGGAGGCATGTGCAGAGAACAGAGACAGGGAACAAAAATAGAGATCTGCTGTAGCTGGTGGTCCATGTACATAAAACACACCTGACATCAGCAGCAGGCGATGGAGGCAGGTAATGACTTAATCAGGTGCTAAGTCACTAAGAGCAGGCCATTGAAATTGCCTGTACACTGACAACTACAGAGGCAAGTTTCACCCACAGAACAGGAAAGGAAGAGAAAATCTCAGGCATTAAAGATGAATAGAAAAAGTTGATACATTGGTAAAAAAAATAATGTGGATTCTAAAATTTTCCTGCCACTAAACAACCAGGAACTCTGCAAAATATGAGAAGGCAAAAACTACAAATGTTTGGAATAGAAGGAGAATATCAGCTAGAAAAATATTTTTAATTAAATCATAAATGAAAATTTTCATAAACTAAAGAAGATGCCTGTTAACGTATAAGAAGCATCCAAAATGCAAAATATATTGTACAGAAAAGTCCCTTTGCCATGTAATAATTAAAACACTAAACATCTAAAGCAAAGAAATATGAAAAACTACAACAGAAAAGAAAAACAAACACAAAACAAATCCAAGTAACATATAAACATAGACCTATTATATTCAACTGGTCTGCTCAATGTATAGTATAAGAGACAAAGGGTTTTGGACATGTGCTGCGGTCTCAAAGAAACCAACCATGTTTCTACAAGCAAGCCAATGATCCAAATGATTTGGGAAGATTCAGCCATGATAGTGAAGTTATTCAGAGGCCACCACCTGACCTAGTACATGAGGAGCATCACAAGGGACCTCACAGGTGGTCACACCTGGCTGGTGTCTCCCATCCAGCTACAGAGAGGACCCACCACCCCAGCTTCCACTGCTCAGCCATCAGCCCCTACCCATTTGGGTAGTTATCCTGTGCTCACCATGTCTCGATTTCAGAGCTTCCCTCATGTTCCCTCACAACACGCAACAGCAGAGCTCAGAGTAGGACACAGAGAACCATTCACGTCTGCACAGCCACAGTGAACTTGCAGAAAGGCACCTGAAGATCCTGCCTCTTTGTTTGAATGTCAGGTCTGCCTGGAGGCCTTGATTGGACAGTGAGTCTTACCCCTCCTCAAGGTTAAAGTGTGCTTCCGGTCCAGGGCCAGACCTTTTCCAGACATCAGGCATTTGTGCCTATGGTGCCAGAAGAATCTCACCCCACCCAGCCCTCGGGGAAACCCACCAATCCAGTTCAGGCTAGTCAGCTGCCATCTCCTCCCCTCTGTGAACAATGATCCTGCACTTAGCAGGACCTGACTTTAGACTTAGACCATGTCTGATCTTTCCTCACAGCACTGGCCTTCCTGAAATCAAGGTGAATAGCTTGCATAGGCCATTTCTGAAGGTGCAGTGGAGGTATCAATCTGACCCAGGAATGGAAGGATGCCAAGGCTATTAACATTAAAGAGGGATTTTAAGAAACAAGAGTTTTGTTTTGTGCCTAAATGCTGGGCTCAAGGAAATTACAGCTCCCTTTCACCAGGTGATAGGTATCAAACAACCCTGGGAGAAAAGCCAGAAACATGAGGGAAACACTGTTGAGCACTATAGTTAGCCAGCACATCTTCATCAGTGGCAAAGTGGAGAAAAACCACAGTTGGATTAGTATAGGTTCTCTAGATAAAAATATCTCAAATCAGAGAGAACGAATCTCTCTATGTATATAGAAAAGGTATTTAAAAGGGTAAAGGTTGTCAGCCAAGGAAAATTAGAAAATCAAGGATTGGTTGATTTCTTTCTTTCTTTTTTTTTTTTTTTTGGTTTTTCAAGACAGGGTTTCTCTGTATAGCCCTGGCTGTCCTGGAACTCACACTGTAGACCAGGCTGGCCTTGAACTCAGAAATCCGCCTGCCTCTGCCTCCCGAGTGCTGGGATTAAAGGCATGTGCCACCACTGCCCGGCAGACTGGTTGATTTCTAATTGAAGCATATTACAACTGATATTCAGTCTATACCAGAATTTTGGAAAAATAAGTACTTACTAATGCCAGTTTAAAAAAAAAAAAAAGAAACAAATCACCTTTGTTTTGTAAAAAAGTAGGACAAGCAGAAAAAAATGAAAGAACTATCCTGTTCAATGTTCGTTATATACGTTGGTTGCCAAAAGAATCTATAGCCTAGATCAAAGTTGGATCTGAACATCTCAAAAGATCAAGATTAAGGAAGGATTTCTCACTTCAAAGAGTATAATGAAAATATATCCCCCACAGTAAGCAGGGTTAGAGTTAGGGTAAGGATTAGGGTAAGGGTTGTTAGGATACGGGTTAGTTTGCTTAGGAAATTAAGGAGTGAGTGCTAGGATAGGGTTAGAGCTTTAGCTTAAGTCTCAGGGTTAGGATCAGGTTTAAGGGTAAGGTGGCCACCATTATTCTTGATGGTTCCACTGAGTCAATAGACTCTCAATTACACAAAGGAGATGTATCAGTGTTAGGGGTAGGCTCAGGGTTAGGGCAAAGGATTCGTTGGGCTAAGTGAAATCAGCTTCTATCCTTTCTCTCATCAGCCTCCCTAGTCCTCTTTTTCATTGTATCAACATCTTCCTTCCTGACCCAACAAAAATGGAAAGTGGCATATCCTAGAACCTGGAATTCCCTGATGGGAAACATCTTTACTTTACCATGGGGTCCAGTTCACATAGAACAGAAATCCACTACTGCTTTAGTTGTTCTAAGTTTCATCTGGGGATCCTCTTAAGATGGAAGCAATCATGGAACTTGATGCTCTTCTTTGATAATGATACCATAAATATAGCATGGTCCATGTGATTTCACCACAGCTTTAGTTTAGATAACGAGAGGTCAGCTCGAGAACTTTGAGATATTCCACCAGGGTCCCCTCTCCCCCACCCCCCACCCTCAACACATGGAAGAAATAGGTGAGAAAGCACGTAGGCTGGAAGGGAGGGGCTGATTAAGCCCCTGCTACCTCATTCCCTAAAAACCAATCAGTTTAAAAGTCACACTGTTCTGCCAATCACATTGTGCCTAATGGCGGCTGCTCTAAAATCCTATATAAGGTGCCTGACCGGGCTCCACGAGGTCGGTCTCCTGTCTTGATATGTAGAGTGGCCTCAGCATGCTGATGAATCAATACATTTCTCTTGAACTTTGCATCAATCTCCGACTCCGTGTGTCCATTCAGGGGGTCTTCGGTAAGTTAACACTCCCCAGAGTCTTACAATAATCACATGGTACAAAATAACATGGTATGCTGGGCAGTGGTGGCGCACGCCTTTAATCCCAGCACTTGGGAGGCAGGCGGATTTCTGAGTTCAAGGACAGCCTGGTCTACAGGGTGAGTTCCAGGACAGCCAGAGCTACACAGAGAAACCCTGTCTTGAAACAAACAAACAAACAAACAAAAAACCCCCAAAAACAAACAAACAAAAAAAAACCCCAAACTTATCAATAAAATTATTAACCTGCTTTTGTAAATATGCCACTATCCCTGGATGAATGCCCCACTGGATAGATTTTTTTAGAGTTGTAATACTTGGATGATTTCTATTATGCCAAATAACAATGATGCCATCAGTCTTATTCATGATTGTTTTATTGCATGTATTCTTTCAGAATTGTAATAACTGGATGATTTTTGTGCTTTACTGTGCCAGATAATGATATTTGTGATTGCTTTACTGAATACATCTTTTAAGAGCTGTAATACTTGTTTCTTTATATACAAAAACCCTTGCTCGAGAGCTACAAAATACACTCAGATTCAAACTGCCTCTGTGTTTGTTTCTGTTTGTCACCACTGAATCCTTACCCACCTAGTCTTCGAGAACCGTCATCCCAGGGACCCCACACCTGGCTGGGGTGGTCCATGGCAGACTGTTAAGGTTGGTTTAAAGAATGGCACCCTTCTTGCTTGCCAATTTTACCTCCAGTTCTCTTCACTCTGGTCACATCTCTACCTCATATCCATATATGGCCCCATATGGGAATTTTCTGAGCACTAATAAGTCATATTTCATACCTGTATAATAAGTAAGGTGGTGGTTCTTTAACTGGGATTTGAGCTAAGAGCTTACATTACTAAATCCTTTCCATTATGTCTCTATGTAGAGGTTGGATGCTTGGTTCAAATAACATTATGTTTTGTATAGCTTTCAAAGGGATTCTAAGTCTGTTCCAATTTGATTTTCACTCTGTACTGGCAGGGTAGAATATGGTGATAAATCACTAAAGATTTTGAGGACAGATCCCAAGTGATGGGCATAAATGTGTTTTAGATTTATGAGTTCATGTCTTACTCATTTTCTAAACTTAAGTTTTTGACATCATCATTGATAGTTTCTCCGTTAATGTTGCAGAGAAGTTGTAGTTTTGTGTATTGAGGTTTTTGGGTTTTTTTTTTTTTTTTTTTTTTGGGTTTTTCGAGACAGGGTTTCTCTGTATAGCCCTGACTGTCCTGGAACTTACTCTGTAGACCAGGCTGGCCTCAAACTCAGAAATCTGCCTGCCTCTGCCTCCCAAGTTCTGGGATTAAAGGCGTGGGCCACCACTGCCCAGCGTAATTTAATTTCAAAATATACCCATATGTGTGTGTGTTTGCGTTTTAGTCAGGGTTTCTATTCCTGCACAGACATCAAAACCAAGAAACAAATTGGGGAGAAAAGGGTTTATTCAGCTCACACTTCCATGCATGCTGTTTAGCACCAAAGGAAGTCAGGACTGGAACTCAAGCAGGTCAGGAAGCAGGAGCTGATGCAGAGGCCATGGAGGGATGTAACTTACTGGCTTGCTCAGCCTGCTTTCTTAGAGAACCTAAGACTACCAGCCCACAGATGGTACCACCCACAAGGGGCCCCCTCTGCCATTGATCACTAATTGAGAAAATGCCTTACACCTGGATCTCATTCAGCATTTTTCTCAACTGAAGCTCCTTTCTCTGTGATAACTCCAGCTTGTGCCAAGTTGACACACAAAACTAGCCAGTATAGTGTGTGTTGTGTGCGTGTGTGTGAGTGTGTGTGTGGTGTCTGTCTGTGTGCATTGGTGTGATAGTAGGAACCTGTACATATATATGTTGTGTATGTATGATAGTGCGGGCATGTGATGGAGGTGGGGTGGGTAGGTGGCATCCAAACTCTGTGTGCAGTTCCATGCCATTTACTTCTCATTATTTGTTGTATGTATGTATGTATGTATGTATGTATATATGCATGCATGCATGTTTATTTGTATGCATGTAATTAATTACTTAGTTTTTATTTAAAACAGCGTTTCTTGGGAAAAAATGTTTTTTATATACACAAGCAATCGTAATTTGTTTTAGCGTCCCTTTGAGAAGTTTGGATTTGATTTTGCTTTATTAAGGAAGTTTTACACAGTATTATCTCCAGAGGAGCCTACAGCCTCTTTGTGTGCAGTCAGTTGTTGCCTGCTTTAAATCCTTTTGTTTGTTTGTGTTAGCATTCTTTCTAAACTCCACCCCACAGCTACCTGGCAATAACCAGGTATGCTCTCTCCACGGTTGCCTGGCAATAGCCAGGTGGGCCTGGGCCAGGATGAAAGGGGCTGCTTGCCTCTCCCTTGCATCTCTTATCCCTTACCTCTCCCCTTCCCCCTCCCCCCCTCCACGTGGTCATGGCCGGCCTCTCCACTTCTCTACTCTCTACTCTTTTACCTCTCTCTCTCTCCGCTTTCTCCTCTCACCTCTACCTTGCCTCCCCCCTTCCAATAAACTCCCCACATGGAACTGTTTGGCCTGGTGTGGTTTCTGGAGCCACGAGATCTCCGCCGACCATCCCTGCCGATCATAGCATCCGTCTTATCCGACCATACCAACATCATTTTAATACAAGACTTTGTTTGTTTGTTTGTTTGTTTGTTTCAGAACCCAGGGAAAGCCTGCAATAGGTCTAAACACAACTCTCAGATGGGTAAATGGAGACAACTCTGAAATCACTAGCTCAGAAGTCATCTCCAAGTAACAACCACAGGAGAATATTGTTCTTTCTCCAATGGAGACTCAACTGGGTATCTATTAACCCAACCTAAGGGCAGACCCAGGGTAGATCTGGGTGGACAGAGAGGATGGATATAGGATGAGCTTTGGGATAGGAAACCATGATCAGAATATTGTATGGAAAACACAATTTGTACTATTTTTTTAACCCCCCTGCCACCCAAAAAAGAAAAAATCCCGACAGCCAAAGTTTTACTGACTGCAAATGTGTGTGTGCATGGGCGTGTGTTGTATGTTATGTAAAATAAATGGAGTGAAGCTGGGCAGTGCTGGCACACGCCCTTAATCCCAGCACTCGGGAGGCAGAGGCAGGAGGATTTCTGAGTTCGAGGACAGCCTGGTCTATCTACAGAGTGAGTTCCAGGACAGCCAGGGCTATACAGAGAAACCCTGTCTCAAAAAAACAAAAAAATAAAAAATAAAATTAAATTTAAAAAGGAGTGGATAGATAGACATGATGTCTAGTATTTTAAGATGCTCAATTTCTTCACAAGCTTTGTCTTATTTTAGTTTTTGGGGATTTATTTACTTTTTATTTATATGAGTACACTGCAGCTGTCTTCGGACACACATTAGAAGAGTGCATCAGATTCCATTACAGATGGTTGTGAGCCACCCTGTGGTTGGTTGCTAAGACTCAGGACCTCTGGAAAAACAGTCAGTGCTCTTAACTGCTGAGCCATCTCTCTAGACCTTCACAAGCTTTATTTATTAAATACTAAACATTAAGTAGAAATGCCAAATCATGTAAATATTGTCCAGATTCCACCTTAGAAATCCCCGTGCTGGCAGGGCGAGGCTGAGTGAAAGTGAGCAAGGGAGTGGAGTCTTTCTCTTTCTGTTAGGGTGTGTTATCCACTCCATTACCATTTCCAAGGAGTTAGGTAAGAGCCTATTTTGTTCTGCCAGTTGCTGCAGCCTGAGTCCCAGCAACTAGGACCAGAAAGGACAATTAGTTGTCAGACATTCACACTGAAATCATCACTCACTGGTTTCATGCAGAAAACTTGCCTCAGGAGAGACTTGGTTCAGCAGTTAAGAGCACCATAGACCAGCAGGGCCTTGCCTATTCCCTGCCCCCACCCTGCTCCACCCCTCCCCGACCTCCACACACAAGGAGAAGGCAGTGTGGGGGTAGGGGAGGTGGAGCTGTTGAGAGAGAATTTAGATAGCTCGAACAAATAAATAACTGGAAACTTCATCCATTTATTGACTTCATGTTATTGAGTGTACAGTGGAAGAGGGAAAATGGGTCAAGCCAGGTCGGGAGAGAGGGAGGGGGGAAGGAGGGCAGTCAGTTCACCCAAATAGGCTGGCATTTAGTTGCTGTGCTTTATCTAAAAGGCTGGTTCTGGCACCCTTTCTGATTCCCCCAGGGCAGTCTTGGAACCCTGCCGAGATAAATAGAAAGGGAGACCACGTCTTGCAAGCAAGCAGGAAAACCAAAACAAACAAACAAAAACAAAAAAAATGTCTGTAAAGTTTGGCAGAACCAAGCAAAGCAAAGCAATCTCATACCACATACATTCCACAAGAGAAGATCGCCTGAGACTCCTCCCTGGCTGGAGGGAGAGTGATGTCCCTGAGCACATTTCCAGAACAAGAACACCGTTTTGTTTTGTTTTTTTAAAAAAAAGGTAGTTTTTGAGTTTTGTTTTGTTTGTTTGTTTGTTTGTGGTTTTTTTCTCCTCCAAACCAGAAAATTCCCCTCAGAGGACACATGTACATTTGAAACAATTTCAACATCCTTCCGGGCATGTCTCTGTAGTAGACTTTGGAGGAGAGATTAGTAAAACCTGCAGCACTGGAAGCTACAGAAGGCGGGGACCAAAAGGGCTTACTATACCAATAACTATTTCCCTAAAGATAAGGTTAGGGATTCTGACCCCATCTTTGCAAGTAATGGTGGTGGGTGGCCTGGATCAAGGGCATAAGAAATTTAGAAATAAGCTTTTGTTGTTGTTGCTGTTGTTGTTTCTCATGTGAGGAACACTGCTAGCTAGTCTTCCTCTAATAAACCCTCTTGTCTTCAGGGATCCATCATTCCCTATCTGTCAGACTGTATTCATAGCAGAACACAGGCTTTCGGGAGAAGCATGTTCCTGGCCCTGTATGCCCATGCTGAGGGAGGGAGGAGGCATGGGAAAGAGGCAGCAGGGAAGGGAGACCTGAGGGGCTCCCCCTGACCAGATTGGCTCCTGTGTGTGTTTGTGGGGATCACTAACAGTTCCCTGGCACAACAGATTATTAATCTGACTGATGACTTGCTTTGTAAATAAATGTTTTGCATTCTATGTCCCTTGTTTGATTTCTCACTAAATTCCAGATGCTCCATCGATCTTCGAGAAGCAAAATCAATGCTGGGTGGTGGGCAGGGCCCTCCTCTCCCTCACCCCCACAACACCTGTACACTCTCTCATAGGCTCTAAGCTCTTTCCTGGACTCTTCTGGCCTTAGACCTGGCACTCTCCAAGCCAAGAAGGAAGAGGACAGACCTCAGTTGAGAATCTGCATGACCCTTGGGAAGACAGACCAAAGGAAGAAGGCTGGCTGGGCAACAGATGTCAGTATGAGCTTGTGCAGGCAGAGCAGGTGCCACCCATTCCCCTGATTTCTCTCTCTCTCTCTCTCTCTCTCTCTCTCTGTTCAACTGAGGAGGAGGCAATGGCAGACCAGTATTTGCCCCTCCTCTATAAGCCAGGCCACCCCATTACTGCCTTCCCTCGTAGTTTGTTTGGTTTATTCCAAGTTAATTGTGCCTATGTTTTTACTTTTGTCTTAATTTCTTTAGTTCAGTCAGGGGTCTCTGCATATAGACCTGGAAATCAGTACATAGATGAGGCCTGCCTGCCTGCCTGCCTGCCTGCCTCCAGCTCACAGAGAGAGTTCTCCATACCTCTGCCTCTAGAATGATGGAATTAAGGACACGCAGTACCACACCTGGCTTCCTTTCATTGTACATTTAGCTTACTTTCAATTTTTATTCATGTATGTCTGAGAGAGGTCGGGGGGGGGAGAGACAGAGAAGGAGAATTGTATCATAGGTTATAGTTCAATTTCTTTACTAATTGTGTGGTTGTCCACCATCTTGGCCATCATGCCTTGCATAAGATTAAATCATATTGTTGGCGCCCATATAACATCCACTTACTTCCACTGAGCTCTCTGATTATCCTCACATCTCTTGTCTTTTAAAAATTAGACTCGGGGGCTGGAGAGATGGCTCAAAAATTAAGAGCACTGACTGCTCTTCCAGAGGTCCTGAGTTCAATTCCCAGGAACCAACCACAGGGTGGCTCACAACCATCTGTAATGGAATCTGATGCCCTCATCTGGTATGTCTGAAGACAGCTGCAGTGTACTCATATAAATAAAAATAAAAAAATCTTTATCTTTAAAAAAAAAAAAAAAGTAGATTCCGGAACAATACCAGGCAGGCCTCCAAGGTGGTTTGTTGGTTTATTTTCTTCTTAATGTGTTCTTTGGTTTGGATTCTGAGTCAAGGAAAGAAATACCCACAGTGATAGGCCCATCATCACCCTCTGAATTCTTTTCCTTGTCTTCACTCCCCCCAGCCCCCCCACCAGTGTGCTTGTTATCCTATAGACAGTGACGGGGATGTAAATCCAGTTTACATGTGGAGAATTGTAAGGAAGCTCTTCTGATCTAGAGTGTACCCTGGAAATGAAGTGAGAATCACAACAAGCTTTTGTTTTAAAATATAATATGTAGAAAAAAACTATATGTGTGGATTTACAGACAGAAAAACAAAACAAAAACAAACAAACTAGAGGAAAAAGAAAAGCAGAAACAAAACAAAACCCATTCGACCATAGAGATCCTAAGGCAGAGTAATAACTGATGCCCATTTTTATTGTTTAGGTTACTATTTGTATGTGTGTGTGTGTGGTGAGGTGATCATCCTATACCCCTCTTGCAGCTTACCTCACAATATAGTCCAATTTTTACATTGAACCCAGGGCAAAAAAAGAAAGATAGAAAGAAAAAAAGAATTTACTAATATGCCTGACAACTGTCAATTAAAATATCAAATTGTAAGGCAATAAAACAATCACTCAGGTAAGCAAATATAAAATTTAGATATTAGAAGGACACAAGGAAGTAATACAGGAAATATAGTGTTTCCAATAGATAGTATTAAAAAGAAGAAAATTCCCACAAATACATATTGGTTTTTTTGTTTGTTTGTTTTGTTTTTTGAGACAGGGTTTCTCTGTGTAGCCCTGGCTGTCCTGGAACTCACTCTGAAGACCAGGCTGGCCTTGAACTCAGAAATCCGCCTGCCTCTGCCTCCCAAGTGCTGGGATTAAAGGCATGCACCACCACTGCCCGGCTCACAAATACATATTGAAAGTGTATATTTCATGATGCTAATAACTAACATTTTTTGCCACTAAGATAAAAATTAGAGATGAAGGACACAGCCATCAGGTTATATAGTTAGAGAAAAAATAAAATTGAAGATAATCTCCTGTTAAGAAGTCTTAACAGTAGAAGATACAAATACAACTCATTTCATTAACACAGCAGTTTTTTAGAATCCCATATCATTTAAAGATATCTAAATATGAGTCAATAATAGTCCTAAGGACAATCGTGGCACTTATAAAAGAAAAAATAAATAAATTAAGAATGTTTGAAAATGAGTCTTCTCTTCTCCTTTGCTTCTGCTTCTGCTTCTTTTAATCTGAAGAAGAACTAGCACTTATGAATTCAGAGGAAGAGAACAAATATGAGACATTCATCTTTCAATGATAAAACTCAGCATAACTTAAAGGCAGGGCCTGTGGAGGCTTAAACAGAAAGATGATGAATTCAGTACCCAAAAGTTTTGAGGTTGCAGGCTGGAATGGAGCCAAGTTAGCCTGAACTTTGCCAGATTATATAATGTGAACATTGTGCCTTCTAGCCCACTTCTCCATTGGGCCAGATCAATGGCCCAATACCCACACAAACATTACAGCCTGCTTGCCTCCCAGGAGATCCACAGTAACTAAAGACACAGGTGAGAATATCGCCCAAATATGCATAACAGTTGGGACACTCACAACAACCCAGCTAACCCACCCTCCCCCAAACCTGAGCAATACCTTCCTTCTGAACCACCTCCCCATCCAAGACAGATCAGGGGCCCAATAACTCCTTACATCCTGCTTGCCTCTCAGAAGGTCCAAAAGGACCAAGGTCACAGGAGGTCCCCTGTACCTGGGGCACAGGAAGCCTGCTTTAACCAGAAACATAGGAGACCTACCCTAACCAGAAACAATAATGCCTACCTCCAAGGAGACCAGCTCTAACTCAGGACACATAGATCTACATGCCTCCAAAAAGACCAATTGCAGTAGGAAAAACAAGACCAGTTAACACCAGAGAGCACCAGATGGTCAGAGGAAAGTGCAAGAACATAAGTGATAGAACTCAATGCAATTTGATACTAACAGAACCCAGTTCTCCCACTACAACAAGCCATGGATACCTTAACACACCTGAAAAGCAAGATAATGATTTAAATCCATCTCATGAGGAATATAAAGAGCTTTAAGGAGAAAAAAAAAGAATTCCCTTAAAGAAATATAGGAAAACCAGACAATCAGGTAAAACCATTAAAGAAGAAATATATAAATCCCTTTAAAATTCAGGAAAATACAACCAAGTAGGTAAAGGAATTGAACAAAATGGTCCAAGACATAAAATTGGAAATAGACACAATAAAGAAAACACAAAGAAAGGCAACTCTGGAGATGGACAACTTAAGAAAGAGATTGGGAGCTACAAATGCAAGGATCACCAACAGAACACAAGAGCTAAAAGAGAGAATCTCAGGCATAGAATATACCATAGAAGATACTGACACATCATCATTCAATGAAAATACAAAATGTAAAAGCTCCTAACGCAAAATATCCAGGAAATTAAGGACATATTGAAATGGTCAAACCTAACAATAATAAGAATAGAAGAGGGTGAAGAATCAAAGAGCCAGAGAACATCTTCAGCTATATCTGGAGTGAACTACAATCCAGAATTAGAAGGCTCACCTGTGATCTAGATCTTGCGTCTGGAAGACACAAGTTTCAGGTGTGGTGGTTGATCCCTGACCCCTGACATTTTACCCCTAACTGTAACTCATAACCCTAACCCCTAAACCCTATCGTGCCAGAGACCTGGAATTGCAGGGCACCAAAAAGTCTATGGGGTAATGTTAGCAGAGATGCACAGCAATGAGTTATAGACCCTGATTAGCCACATAGTGCAGCCAAGCAGGACCCCCAGTGGAGAGTTAAGGACATGAAGAGAACCAAAAACATTTCTACCAATAATTTGTCCTGTCTACAAGAAGTGCAGGCACAAAGATGGAGCAGAGACTGAGGAAATGGCCAAACTTGAGACCCATCCCATGGGCAAGCACCAATCCCTGACATTACTGATAATACTTGGTTATGCTTGCAGACAGTAGCTTAGCATAATTGCCCTCTGACAGTCTCCATACAGCCCCTGACTGAAAGATGCAGAGAACCACAGCCTAAAATTCGACAGGGCACAGGGAGTCTTTTGAACAGTTTGGGAAAGGATCGAGGGCCCTGACAGGACAGGAAGTTCACAAGAAGATCAACACTGTCAACTAAACTGCATCCTAGGAAACTCTCAGAGACTGAATCACCAACCAAGGAGCACGTAGTAGATGTGCTACTCAGTCTTCACATGGGTCCCACAACAGAGGGGGATGTCCCTTAAGGTATTGCTTGTCTGTCCAAACTGTTTCCCTAACCAGGCTGCCTCATCTGACATCAGTAGGAGAGGATGTGCCTAGCCTGCAGAGACTTGACATGCCATGGTTGGAGGAAACTCTAGTGGTCCCCTCCCTCCCTAGGGAGATAAAAAGAAGTCAGTGATGAGGGACTGTGTAAGGTGAATGGGAAGGGGGTAGGGAATGGAATGTAAGTTGAATAAATAAATAAATAAACAAATCGGAAGTATAAACAAATACATATAAATAGAATAAAATATAGAAGTCAGCCCATTATTTTTAAATTTTGCCCTACTCAATATCTCAGGGCATAAGCGGAGTAAGAAAGAATTTTGGCCAAAATATCTTCTAGGTAAATTTTTCATAGGCTCTATTTTCCACTGAAATACTATGACCTCAACTTCCTCTGGGTGCATTACTGTCAACACTCCAATCTTCTAGGTTCTATGAGTACAACCGATTAAGCTCCATGTACAGCTTTCTATGACTTTTGCCATCTCAACTTTCCATATTTTTCCACATTCCTTCAAAAGAGAATATAATTGGATTCTGTCCAGCAGCAAAATCACTTTTGGCATACCATTTTGTTGTTGTTGTTCTAACTTGTTACTTTGCTGCTATGATTGACTCCTCTAAGCAAAAGCATCTCAGGTAATAAATGGTTGTTGTACACAGTTTTGTCAGATCACAGTCCAACATTTTGGGAGCTCAGAATAGAAACTGTAGCTAAAAAATGAAGGCAAAAAGCATGGACAAACACTGTTTCCTGGCTTGCTTTCTTGCTTGGTCACTGTTTCATGCTCAAATAGCTCTTTCATCCAGCACAGACCCATTTGCTTTAGGATAATCGCCACCCTCAGTGAAAGAACTTTCCCACATCAATCATCAACACTATCTCTCACAAACATAGAAAACAGCCATTCTGTTGAGGGCAAACACTCAATTGAGGCTCCTTCAGATGACTGTAGCTCTGAAATGTTGAGAACTGAGGACAATTATAACACAGGGACAATAATAAATGAGTAAGTTTTAAAAACTTAACAATTAGCTAACTCTATCAATCACAAGAGCACCTTCCACCGCATGAGGGAGTTGGAGTTGTGGCTGAGCCATGACAAAATGGGAAATGCACCTGACTCAGAGCAGGGAGGGATACAATGCAAGGAAGTGTTCAGAGGCAGCCCTGGAGTGAGGAACCCTGGGTTCCCAGGCCAGTGTGACCAAAGAGGTGGCCTAAACAGCTGGACGGTAAACATAGAAGATTGCCCCACAAACCTAGAAATAAGACTGCTGGTCCAAGGAAGATATGCTAACATTGTTGGAATGGATGAAGAACAACCTTCCATATAATGACAATTCCAAAACTACAGAGTTACCTATGGACTGGGCAGAGGGTGCATTGGGAGGGGTAAAATGATGTCTTGTTCTTTCCACCCTGTAAATTAGGGTAGGGAGAGCCTGGTTTTGCCCTGGATGCTGTCTCTAAGAGCTTTCTGTCATGGGCAATTTAATGGGTCTAGGTCCTCTTGATAAGAAGGTTTTAACCCAAGGTGGGAAGGCGGTTGGGGGGATTGGAGTAACTAAATTGATTGAGATGGCAACAGTCTCATTTCCTCTCTCAGGCTCAGAATACTAAAGTGCCATACACATAATAGACAGCCACAAGGGGGCGGTAAAGGCTATCCAGCAGATTCTTCCACTTGGACAGAGGAGAAAATGAAGACAGGATGGGATGGAAGCTGTGAGCCATGTTGCAAGGTTCCAAGTCTGTTCTAACCTCCCTAGCAATAAAGACCAGGGGCACACCAACCCTTATACCAGGCTCAGGAACATCTTCCAAGTCCCTGTGGATACCACTCTCCATTGCATCCACTGTATCAGGGTTCCATGTTCACGTTAATCACCTCCCTACAAAAATACTCAAGAAAAATCCAAAAGCCAAGGCACACAGACACAAATCTGACAGACAATGCATTGACACAAAGATCAACAAGGACACATCTTAACAGACAACCTTTCAATCCTTAAGTTGGGAGTCCTGGGGCTCTTGGGACTCCAGTCAAGGCACCAAGATGATATGCCTAAGTCACAGGGACCCCAAAGACCACCAAGGAACCTACTGCAATGCAAACACACAGGCAATCCCACCTGTCCCTCCTTACGTGCCTCAACCCTGTTTCACAGCCCTGACTTGGGCAGATACACCCTGCTCAATCACATGCTTTACTTGCCAGGAGACAATGTAGGTAGGCTTCCCACAGATCTATGAGATTATTCATTATCCCAGATGTAATTTTCAGTTGTTCCTAGCACTGTACTAAACACCAGAGTCAGCTTAACCTTTCTCCTGACTATGTCTCCTTGTGGATTGCTAAGATCATTTCTTCCTGCCTGCCTCTTTT
>JADRCH010006412.1:47134-65470 GCA_019843965.1 Rhynchomys soricoides
CTGATAAGTTTTGACCACAACACAGTGGACACAAAAATAAAAACAGGAAATGGGTTGAGTCTATAGACATTGAAATCCCATCTCCAATAAGGAAATAAGGAGAGGCTTGTCCTACAAAAACTTCCATAAGCTCCCCCAAAGAAAGCCACAAAGGAGAGACAAGTGTTCAAAAATATCATCCTATCTAGGATATCTTTGATTTAATCAACTACGTCTAGACATGGTCACTATAGGCTCATGGTCAGCCTAATAAGAAAATGCATTGAATTTAACTTTAATGATGCTAATAGTCTATAATAGGCTGTACATTGTTCAAATGTCCAAAGTTTCTTAGGACACTCAAAACAATCTCTTGATCACATCACGTAAAATCAGAAAACAAGTTACGTCTTTCCAACATACAACAGCACAGAATATCCCTTGCCATTCCAATAGATAGGAATGCGTACATAATGTGGGAAGACTGAATCAAGGCAGGAAACTCAGCAGAGCAAATCCTGTAAGTGTCTCAGACATATGAAACTTCAGTTTCAAGGGCTCAGATAGCCCTATCCCTTCAACTTCTCATACAGCTCTCTGTTTGTTACTTCCACTGTGGATATGCAGCTCTGCACTGCAGGTTTCTCAATGGCTTAGGTATCTCAACATCTTGTAGTCTTAAAATGCAACTCAGGCTTCCTTCTCACAGCTTCAATACAGTGAACTCTCACAGTATCCTCACCAGGCCTCACTCTACCAAATATAGACAGCTGGAACAATGCTGAACTGAAACAACAGAAGACAAATCCATGACCTTGAATTTTGCATCTTTCTTGTTCCAGAATCAGCAGGTATTATTGATCCTGTCAAGTTTGGCTTCTAAGTTGATCAGCCATGCCATGCTTGGACCACAGTTGCAGCAGGTTTTATATAAAGTTTTTACCTGGGACTTCCATTAATTTAAGGTTTAGCAGGAGGGACTGTTATCCTTAAGGCACCTTCTTAGACTTTCAATCCAAAGCAAGACCCTTCTCTTCTTTTCTCCTTGAAAATTCCTATTTCTATTTCACCATTTGACTGTCATCTGAAACTACCTAGTGCTGGTTTTCTCTATGAATCACAAACTTTGCATTTATTAATGCTCCACCTGTGGCTTTTTTTCACTGTAGTCCTAAATGAATAACTAGTCATTACTATCCAATGGCATGGGTAAAATAAGTTTTGGGGTGGGCAAAATATCACACAAATGACCTCTAGCTAAATTTTTCATGGAGTCTATTTTCTTTCTCTTCTTTCTTTCTTTTTCTTTTTCCTTGGTTTTTTTTTTTTTTTTTTTTTTTGGATACTTTATTTACATTTCAAATGTTTCCCCCTTTCCAGTTCTCCCCTTTGGAACACCCCTATCTCCTCCCCCCTACCCCTGTCTCTATGACGGTATTCCCCCACCCACCCACCTACTCTCCTCTTCCCTCCTTGAAATCCTATGACCTCTGTTGTGGGAAATATTAAAAAGAGAGGGGCCCTCAAGTTCCTGTGCTAGTGCCGGCAACTCTCTGCCCTGGCGGCCTGGCAATGGCCAACCTGTTTTATCTCATGGAGACTCTAACTCAGAGCTCCACAATCTCTCTACCCAGTTCTCTAGGTTCCCACAGGCAGGTTGCTACCACGCCAGCCCCATGCTTCAATACCCCCATGGCCTCTGTGGTACACATCTGGCAAACCCACACTTTGCTGCCATACCTTTCTCTCTGGAACGAACCTAGCCAAGTTGCTGTGAGAACAACACCACAGAAACTTAATTCAGAAACAACAGTAACTCTATCGCTGGGCGCAACAACTAAAATCCTAATCTTGTAATCCTTATTAAATCTAAATCCTCTGGAGGCAAATCCTGATGGGATCTGCCATTGAAACTGGGAGACACTAGTAGCTACATCTTGTCCTCACACTGTCTCTGTCCAAAAGGACCTAACTCTCTCCGGGATCCTCTCTTCAAGAAAGTCCCACCTACTCACCAATTGATTGGTCCGTTTATTCATTTGGGGAAGTTCACCACAAGAAGCCACCTGATTATGTGACTCATTCCTCATTCCAGACAACCCCTCCTGGGAGAGCGAAATTAACATAAAAATACAAGCAACCACAGGACTATCCACAACAGACCTCAACTTCCACTGTCTGCATTACTCTCAACACTCCAACCTTCCAGGTCCTATTACAACCGATTAAGCCCCATGTACAGCTTTCTGTGCCTTTTGTCATCTCAATTTCTGATATTTTACATATGCTTCTAAAAGAGAACATTCTCGGGTTCTGTCCTGTTGCAGGATTTTCCCTGTCCAATTATATTAGGGCAATAGGAGCTTTGTGATACAGTATCTTAGTTTACTTCATTTGTTTTAGATTGTTTTTATTTTCAAAATGGGTGTGATTATGAGTTTTATGGTTATATTATTCCTCTGGGAGAGAGGTCTAAATAAAGGCTTTTCTGATTACTGGCTAAAGGATATGCTGATTTGGGAAAAAGGTTTTGTCTTCTTTGTGTTTTTGGAAAAGGTGATTAAGGTATTTACACCTTCCAGAGCTATATGGATCAGATATGATGAAGGGAGACCTCCAGAGGACTAGATTCCAGAGAATCAAAGAAAAAATTATCTTGATGATACTAAAATTTTGTCTTGAGATTTATATATTGCAGAATGTACAGCTTTGGTGAGATCCATCATCAGACATGCTAAACTGATCTGCTTGAACTCCTGATGTCCTGGACTTTCAGCCAGATCTGGTCAAGACACAGACATCAGAGACTATCAATCCTATTTTCCCTCCCCTCCTCCCCTTTCATAATATCTCAATGCCCATATTCAGCTTGAATAAGTTACGGAAAGTCATCAACCCAGTTCCCTGGACTTAGGGGCTGGAGGTGGTTATTATAGATTGTCTCTCTAGGGAATATAGAAATAGTCATAACTGAAACAGAGAGAAATAGCTAAAATTGATTGTATAGCCGTAATAGCTATTGGTAGAAATCTTTATAATTGTCACTAAGTTGAAGTCATAGTTTCTTAAATGGTACAGAATTTATTCTGATGCAAAAATCAAAGTTTTCATTGGCATAAATTTCTTCTATTGATACTAAAAATGTAAAAGCACAGGACTTAGATCCAATTCTTCTATAACTGTTATATCACACACACACACACACACACACACACACACACACACATATGTAATCTGATCTGAGATGTTTAAGCCTGTGAGTCTGTGAGTTAAGGGTCAAATAGCAAATTCTTGGCTCTGAGTTTATTGTTAGAGTATTTTCAAGATTTTAATTAGAAATAACTGAGGGTAGTTACCAGACTACAGTCTAAATTTCTTTACATGGATAGTTGGTTTTCAAAAACGTCAGAAATCCATAGAATGTGACATTTAATGTTATTTATTCATTTGTTGTTGAAACAATTCTGCTCTTAACAGCATCCCTTTTTTGGATTCAAAGAAGAAATTAAGCATCAATGGAGTTGTCTCCAGTTGTGGTGAGACAGCTACTAGGCAAGAATTACCTCTTTTCATCTACAAACAAAATACTGTCCAGAAAAAGGACACAAATTACAGGTTAGGAGAGCTTAGTTCTGCTGAGACAGAATAGATTTGTCCTTAATAACTCCTGTCTTTCAAGGATCTGTCACTTGATTCTGGGCCAGTAGGCTAAAGACTGATGCTCCCACTTCCTGACTTACTGGGGATGTATGAGTAGGCAGCTCTCTCTACATTTATCTTAGTTCTGGAAGCTGTGTCAGGCTTCCTATATCTTCAGATATGTTCATCATTCTCAGATTTCTGACAGGGTTGAAAAACTACTTATAATCTCATAGCCAATCCAGGCTATTTACTTTGAGAGAACAGATTTGAGAGGATGATTTTCAGACGGCATTCCATCTAAAGCCAGGACATAAGCTAGGTGCAGAACTATAGTCTTTTAAGTTAGGATAGAGGACAATGTTCTATTTTATTGGCAAAAATGTTGGACTGGGTGTTAGGTCTATCTTATACCTTATAAAATACAAAATGGTAATAGTTATGCTCAATTTATATTTTGAGAGAAAAGGTTTTTTTAAATTTAATTAAACAGAAAGGGTGATATGTCACAGTAGTTTCCCAGTCCAATTACATTAGGGCAATAGGAGCCCTGTGATTGGACAGGGAACAGGGAGGTGGAGCTAAGGGTTCAAGAGACAGAGAGTGTCTTGAGGGAGAGGAGGAAGGAAGATGGCAGTAGACATGAACTGGTGTAGAGCCACTGGTGGTTATGATATCATAAAGGGTAGAATTTGGGGATCATTTGTCTAATCTAGGTGGGCAGCTTTTATCATTATCAATTGGCTCTGAAATTACTGTATTGGCATCTTGTAAATTGTGTTTTTATTGATACACAAATCTGATTGGTTAACTATATGCTTAAGAGTTTTAATTCTACTGGGTAATTGGGTGTTGAGATGGCTGACCATGGGGTGGGCAGTTATTGTATGAGCCTGGCAGCAGAGATCCACAAGGGATTCAGCTCCAGAGAGTTGCTAGGCTGAGAGTGTGAAATCACCTGGTGGGAGCTCTGCAGCTGCTAGTTGTCTGCACTAGCGCAGAACATGCAGGTTCTCCTTTTTAAATATTTCCCGCAACACTGTCTATCAGTAAAATAACTTTTTACATATCATTTCTGTTCTAACTTGTTTGTCTGCTGCTGTGATTAAATTCCCTAATCAAAAGCATTTCAGGTGATGAATGAGTTTTGGGCTGGTTCTATCAGATCAAAGTTAATAATTTTGGGAGCTTATGACAGAAACTCAAGGTAGAAAATGAATTCAAAAGCCATGGACAAACATTGTTTCCTGGCTTGCTCTCTTGGGTGATCACCATCAAATGCTCAGCTAGATTTCTTATCCAGCCCAGGACTATTTGCTTAGGGTTATTGCCACCCTCAGTGAAAGAGACTTTCCAAATCAATCATTGAGCAACACAATCTCTCAGACATAGCAACCAGCCAGTCTGATGGGAGTATGCCCTAAATTGAGGCTCCCTCAGATGACTGTAGGCTCTGAAATGTTGAGAACTGAAGACAATTAGGACACAGAGTCAATAACATATGAGAAAGTTTTGAAACCCCCTAAACCAATGTCTTAATTGTGTCAATAATTTAGGTAGCAAAAGCCCAAACATTAATGATTACAACAACTGAAAAACACAGATTTCTCAAGAAATGAGAAGAGGGAAACCTTGAGGATCAAGAAGAGAAAACTAAAATTATTTCTCCACAGAAAGTACCCAAATTAACAAAAACTAAAGGAACTCATAACATAATATAGTAAATTTTCAGATGACAAAAATAGGTGGTCTATCATTTTCCAGAAAAGCAACGATATAATTGGAGTAGTTAATAAAATCACACAACAAAGATGGCATCACTGATAAAAGGAGATACAAAGAACAGACCTATAACTATAGGCTGTGTATAACTATCACATAGTCCTTTAAATAAGAACTACAGAATTATAGTCAAAATCAAAATAAAAAAAATTACTGGCGAGCATTCACCCTATGCACTCTGGTTCTCTCCTTTGCCAATAACAGAAATTAGATTGGGGGTGGAAGGTGACTCCAATTGGAGAGATTTGCTTAAAGGATACAAATGTATCAACATTGGAGAAAATGATTTTGACTACTAAAAGTATCTCATTTTCTTATGATAAACGAAACAATGTCTATTAGGATCACTTAAAAACCATTATGTTTCTTGTGATTGATGATTGGATGTAAGTCTACATCAGTATGAAGAATGTGAACTTTTACAAATCAAATGCAAGAAAGTAGAGTTTAAATAAACAGTGTATTCATATTATACACCTAAACAGCTTGTTTTGTGCTAATTGCTTTATAAGTCATAAGTACTTTATAAAACAAGTCTATCCCTGTGTTTGTGCATGTTTGTGTGGGTGAGAAAGAATGTCTTTCATGTGAGTACAGGTGACACACCAAAGAAGACAGTGTCAGATCCTCTGGAGTAGCAGGTGGTTATGAGACTCTCAACTTGGGTTGGGTGCTGGTATCTGAACTCAGGTCAACCCCAAGAAAAATATCTGCTGAGTGACCTGCCCAGACCACATGGTACTTTTTTATACAATAAACAAAATGTCTTTTATAAATTAACAACAGAAACCTAAATAAACATAGAAGTAAATAAATGATCTCTGGGAACCTGATGCCTCTGTATTAAGATGTTGTGCATGGGACCAGGCAGGATGCTTTCAGACCTTCTGCACTCTGTTAGCTAAGAGCTAGTACTTAGGGTTGCCCCTAGTGCTGCAGTTTCCTCTCCCCTGTCCATGCCTGCTATAGATACTACAGATCATCCCCATCTGCCCTTCTCTTTTTGCCTCATCTCTGTGTCTCAACCCCCAACTATGGACAGATACCCCCCTCCTCAACTATAGCCCATGCCTGCCTGAAGATCAGATAGGCTGTCCAAAGACCTATTTCGCCATCTGTTACCCCAAACCCAAATCTCAGTTACCCTTAGCACTGGAACAGAATACCAGGGAAAGCTTCCTCTCCCCCTTTCTATGTCTCCTGAAGATATCACAGATCATCCCTACCTGCCCTTCTGTTTTCGCCTCATCTCTGTGGCATAGCCACCACTCTGGCAGACAACCTCTGCTCAACTATATACCATGCCTGCCAGAAGACCAGGTAGGATGCCCATAGATCTGCAACACTGTTATCCCAGACCGAATTTTCACAGATGCCCCTAGCTGGACTAGAACATTCACCACTCCCCTGCCTATGGCCCATGTGGATTGCTAAGATCATCTCTTCCTAACCTCCTCTTCTAGCCACCAAAACCAGCAAATATTCCACTTTGAATATACACACCAAACAGGTCAGTAAATGAGGCAACACTTAGCCAACACACTCTCTGAAAATCAAGAGAGTAAACAGAAACCCAGGAATAAAACTCCTACCCAAATAAGACAAACCCAAAACTCAGCACCTAGAACAATACTCACCTCAAACTCAGATGCCTAGACATCAGCATAGAAACATAAATGAATAACAGCCAGGAAAATATATCACTAACAGAATGAAGCTATCCTATCACAGCAGGTCCTGAATATTCCAACATAAATGAAAGCACACACACAAAAAAAAGATCTTAAAACCAAGTATATGAAGATGGTGGATGTCCTTTAAAAGATAATGAATGAATCGCTTAAAGAAGTCCAGGAAAACACAACAACTGGAGGAAACCAATAAATCCCTCAAATAAAGTCAAGAAAAAACAAAGAGTTGAATGAAACACTCAAAACTGCTCAAGACCTAAAAACGGAAATAGAAGCACTACAGAAACAAAAACTGAGAGATTCCTGGAAATGGCCATTTTAGGATTGCAATGAGAAACTACTATTAGTGTACAGACAATTCCACTAGCCTGCTCTCAGGGACCTAGCAACTTACAAATCCTTAGATAAGAATTTACAGCATAATTTAAAGATAATTTTTAATAGAAGAGTGCAAAGAAATCAGAAATAAAAGATTTTTAGAAGTGAAGAGTAGCCAGGCAGTGGTGGCGCACGCCTTTAATCCCAGCACTCGGGAGGCAGAGACAGGCGGATTTCTGAGTGCGAGGCCAGCCTGGTCTACAGAGTGAGTTCCAGAACAGCCAGGGCTACACAGAGAAACCCTGTCTCGGAAAAAAAAAAAAAAAAAAGAAGTGAAGAGTAGAATCTCATTGTAGAGCAGAGTGAGTTTAGATATAAAATATTTGGGAATCATATGTCTGAGAGAGTGAGAATTGGAAATCAGATGCACTAGTTTAATAAAATCTGAGTCAGTGAAGGGAGAGAGAGAGAGAGAGAGAGAGAGACCTTAGCATAGGCTGGCTACAGAAAGTTGTAGGAAGAGCATGTTTCACGTGGGCAGGTTGTGAAAGCCAGAGCCACACAGAGATGCAGGAAGTTAAAGAACTGGATTCTAGAATTTAGAATTGAATCCACAGGCACATGATCCCTACATACCTCCAAAGTGGTTCTGAGAGCAGATTCTGCAGCAGAAGCGGTGTGTGTTGAGTGTGCTGTACTTTCTGCTCCTATCCAGATCCAATCCCCAGTTGTTGCAATCTTACAGGCAAGACATTTATGCAGTGTGGGGAGGGAGACCAGATAGAAATAAACAGGGCTTGGAGCGAGGTAAAAGGAATAAAGAAAGAGAATTAGAATAAAGAAAGCCCTCTTGTCATGTCTCTTAACCAGCCTGCTCTATGACAAGGGTTTTCCGGAGAAAAAGGAAGGCAAAACCCAGAGATAATAAACTTCATTGCTTTCTGCTTTTTAACTTCTTTCTGAAGATATCTGTTAGGAGGCCACCTACAGGAAGTACATTAAACAGCATCTAACATAAACTTGACAAATCTCTCCCCTTCTGTGCACAGCAAGTACCCATTACTCACAGGTGCAATAGTATTTTTCAAGGGAGGACACAGGAAGAGAGGCGGGATCCTGTCAGGAGCCAAAATGGGACAAGGTAATAACTAGTAGGTGATCATCCTGAAATGGCCTGCTTTGGATTGTTGTATAATCTGCAACAGGTGAGCCCTTATTAAGCAAGGCTGTAAAGGATTCATTTTAGGAAAGATTCCTGCTATTAATATGCTTTTCCTGTTATTATTAAGCATATAGAGCAATCACTAAGTAGTAGCACACCCCTTTGGAGAAGATCTCTGCAGATCCACGAAGATGTACTGTCTTGTAGTGATGCTAAATAGACAAATAGATGACTTAAGTCTTAATGATGATCCTATAAGAATTCCTAAAATTATACCAGTGATTATTAAGTTCTTTTATGGTGGGACTGCTATTAGTCCTTTTCTGATAGTCAAAACTGCAATGAGAACTCTGCCAGTCTTCCAAGTGTCACCAGTTAATTGCTCTTAGATAGTAACCAGACTTTCTCTTAGTCAGAGAACATTCCAAGAGGTTGTAAAACAATTAACTAAAGGCCATAAAAAGGGAACTGTCTTAGTCAGGGTTTCTATTCCTGCACAAACATCATGACCAAGAAGCAAGTTGGGGAGGAAAGGGTTTATTCAGCTTACACCTCCAAATTGCTGTCCATCACCAAAGGAAGTCAGGACTGAAACTCAAGCAGGTCAGGAAGCAAGAACTGATGCAGAGGCCATGGAGACATGTTTCTTACTGGCTTGCTCAGCCTGCATTCTTATAGAGCCCAAGACTACCAGTCCACAGATGGTACCACCCACAAGGGGCCCTCCCCCCTTGATCACTAATTAAGAAAATGCCTTACAGCTAGATCTCATGGGGGCATTTACTGAACTGAAACTCCTTTCTCTGTGATAACTCCAGCTTGTGTCAAGTTGACACACAAAACTAGCCAGTACAGGAACTAAAGATTTACTATAGGTGCTAGGACAGGAGATACAATATTGAGTGGGTTTATCTATACAAAACTTCACTAATAACTTAGTTATGGTTTTAAACCTTCAGTGAACCTGTGGAGCTGAGACAGGTGATGGATGTTTAGCCAGATAATTACTCCTAATGGTATGCATGTAAACATTCTCTGTTGTAAACTTCTATTTCAGTTTATGATTTGATTTTTTGTGTGAACTTGTGATGAACTTTGTAACATGTGATCATGTATTCTGAAAGATGCGTAAGTACTGAAGACAAAGAGGATAGGGTGGAATCCTTTCTTTTTCCCTTCCTGGAAGAATTTTCCCCTTACTAGAATTTTTTGCCTTTCCCTGCTTAGAAGTTTTCTCTTTCCCCACTTAGGATCTTTCCACTTTTCCCCTTAGATAGCTTTCATAGGAAACTTTTTACATCTTAGTAATAAATGCTATAACCATTTTTCTTCCTGTGTCTTCCGACTAGCAGGCTGAAAGTTAGAGCCCAGCAACTCCTGCTGAGATAGAACAAAGGCCACATTACTTAATCCCCTGCTACTTAGGCTACAGGTGTCAATCTCCAAAGCCAGCAGCCTTTTACCCTCAAAAAGAGCAAGAAATTTTTAGGACTTTTTACAAGTTATCATTAACATTTCAGTACAGTTAGAGAGCTAGAAAGTCCTGAAACCCCCAGACTTTAAAGCCATCACCAGAGTCCTACTCTGTGCACTCCACCACTACCTCTCCAGGCCGGGAGGCTCCTGGCAGGATCCACTTCTCAGGTCAGCCTATTTGTGGTCTGATGAAGCAAGATTCTATTCAAAGCAATAAAACATCTATTGCTATGTGCTAAGAATCAGAGTTTTTGCTCAGTGTTTTCATTACCTGCCTAGTAACTTGAGTTTAGATATGATCCTGAATAGAATCCCCATGATGGCACAGTGGCTTTATAAGGACAGGTAGATAAACCTCATCACATTTGCTCTGTCTCACTAGGTGATGCCCTCATTGAAGGTTTAAAGCCATAACTAGGTTATTAGTGAAGTTTTGTATAGATAAACAAGGTGGTTGACCACTTGACCAAAGCCACAAGATTGAGTTTATCTCACATATGGTAAATAGGAAGCAACAGAAGCCCATGTCAGGTATACCCTTGCTGGAGTTTATGCCTATTGTAAGGAGAGAGAAGAAATTTGCAGGCATGAAGACTGACTTGTCTGAATGAGATTGTAGTCTGTTTCCCTGATGACTACAACACATTCAGTTAGGAGCCCTGAGTAATAGTGGCTCCAGAAGACAATGAGGCTGTTGTCAGGAGGACATGAGCCTCAGACAGAAGTCCTCTAAGGCTGGGGAAATCAGGCATTTACAAAGAGCAGTGGAGTATGGATGAAGAATTAGCGAGGAAGCTTTGGATATGAAAGGAAGAGAATTAAAAGACTAGAGACCAATGCTTGGGGTGTACCTGAGAACAGTCTCACTCCTACTGTGTTCTTTGTGTTGACTCAGCTGTGGTGGGTCAGCTCCCTCCAGATCTTCCACTCTTTCTTTTTCTTAGCAATTACATACAGCTGTTAGTGGTAGCACCCTGAAGGTCCCAACTTGGTGGCCTCCAATTAGATCTTAAAGTTCCTTAGTCCCTACTCTGTGATCCCTGTAACAAGCATAGCTGGTAGAAATAAGAACATTTATATCTCTCCCTTAGACTAAGACCTAGTGAAACAGTGGATTTCATAAAAATTGAATTTCCCCTGAAATCTCATTCTGGGAAGAGACTCATTCTTCCAGATGAAAACTCTGCTGAATAAATATTAACTCATTACCAGAATACTTTGATTCAAAGAAGGGAGCTGAGAATTAGGGAAGGACTTACAGATGAGAAAAATTCACTATAGGTCTTGGTTAAATTACGTAGTTGTGCATATCTCTTGTCTCTAAACCTGTTAGGACTCCAAGGAGAGTAGTTTCCTTAAATCTTTATCACTGTTCTAAATTAGTCACACTGAATAAATATGTTAATATGCTTTAAATTTTCATTAATAATTTTCTTTTTATTATTTTCAGTTGTTTTCTTTTTTATTTTAAAGGATAGTCTCACTATGAATCTCCGGCTGGCTTAGAACTCAGTATATAGACTAGGCTGTCCTTGGACATCAGAGAAATCTGCCCACTTTGCCTCCTGAGTGTCTGCATTATAGGTAGGCATGTCACAGCTAGAAAATTCAGTTCCTTTAATTGGTTTATTTAGGACAAGTGGCTGAGCGTGGCTGGTGAGGGTCAAAGCCTTTGGTCCTAACTTCAGTAACAGAAGGCTCCCATAAAACACAGCCCTCCTGCCTTAAACTCCACTGTCTTCCAACTATGAGCAATACTTTTTTCTTTAACATAGAGCCTGTTATAAGTCACCAAAGGGCTAGGGAAGAGTTCTTTCCATATTCTATAGATGATGAAATGCAGGCTCACAGAGATAAGTGGTTTTGTTAAATGTATCTGCCCATCTTACTCATTGTAATGACTCACTAAATGAAGTTGACACCATCTAAGACAGGCATGGTAGCACAGGCCTGTAATAATAGAGCTTAGGAAGTAGAGGCAGGAATTTCAGAATCTCAAACTCATCTAAGGTAAGAATGGGCAGTAGGGTCTGATGGAAGGTCCATGTAACTAATGGAGACTGTGATTGGCTCAGGACAGTGCCTATAGACTTTCCTGCAGCTCCAGAACTTCAGGTCCATGGCATCAGCAAGTGATAGCTGAGGTATTTACCACCACATGGTTTGTATTTTGGATACTGTTTACTGTCCAAGGTAGCCTAGGTCACTTCAGGTTCAGTTTCCTATTGCTCATTAAAGAAAGGAATTCTGCAAGTGGGAGAATTAGCCTCAGACAGGGATGAGTGCCCCAATTGCATGTGTCCCAATGCAAAGTATTCATCCCTGATACCATAAACACACAACCAACAGAAATGGACTCAGCAGGTTTTATTCATATATTTGCAGGTACTTACACATACTTAAAAGGAAGAAATTGGAAAGGAAGAATTTGGGAAGGGATGAAGAAAAGACAAGGAAGGGGAATAGTGATGTAATATATTTTATTTAAAATATACAAAAATACATTTTAAATAAAAAAATGGCTAGAGAGATAGCATAGCATTTAAGAACACTAGATGTTGTTATAGAGAACATAGGTTCCATTCCCCAAAACCTCCTGGTAGCTAATAGGCTCCTGTACTTTAGTCCCAAGGGATCTGATGCCCCTTCTGGTCTCAGTTAGTACTGCACACAGACATATGCTGGCAACACACACACACACACACACACACACACACACACATCATAAAAACAAAACTTAAATGGATTTCTCTAAAGTGATGTCTTAGTCCTAAGACAGGGCAAGTTAAAATGAACTTCTTTTGGTTTCACTTGGAGGCTGCTGAGGCCTTCTTCTAACTCAGAGAGGGATTATCCCAGTAACCAACTATTAGATACTGGAGTTGAAAGGCAAGGGTGATGCTACCTGTGGTAGTGCAAGCTTGCATCTCAAAGCTCAAGAGACAAGGAAGGAAGTTCATGAGTTCAAGACCTACCTCAGCTACATAATGAATTTGAGGCTAGCTGGAGCTAAATAAACCCTGTCTCATCATCACCCCAAATATTTTCATCGGAAAAAGGATAGAAAAATATATGTTACATACATACATATCTCTTTCTACTTAGTGTTTAATATGTGTATTGGGAAAATAAGGAGAATCAATATTAAAATAAATCTCTGTAGGGAGGGGGGAATTAAAGTTTACTTTAATTTTTTGGCCTTTCCCTTTTACATCTGTATTTTTGACATTTCTTGTATCAAAAATGGATTGCTTATGCAATTTAATCAAAAGCTGTGACAAATAGGCTGCCCAACACCGGTGGCCTGTAATGTATTATAATTTCATTATAATTCATATGGATTTTAAAAATATGATAGCTCATACACATCTATAGCCAAGATGCAGAGGTCACATGTGGATCTGGAGAGTATCCAGGAGCAGAAGGACAAGAAAATCTCCAGTACTTGAGATAAATCACATAATGCCCAAGATTTTGCTTTCTCATTAAGCAGCAGCAAAGGTTGCTTCTGAGCAAGACACTGGCTTTGTTTATTGCAAGAAGAGCTTAAGAAGATGAGAACAGAAGAAAAAGCATCTAAATATGAAAAAGAAATCAGAAGTCTGTAGAGCAGTTTCCAGCTTAGAAGTCAGCAGTGTGAAGAACAGTGAAGAGAGGAGGCAACAGGTCCCAGGTGACTGAGTCACGTCCTTACTTGAGAAGATGAACACATCTCTTGGTACATGGTATGAAGTTATTGATCTAGCAAATACCTTTTTGTCAGTACCTGTCCATTAACATCACCAGAAGCAATTTGCTTTATTCGGCATTGCCAGTAGTATACCTTAACAGTTTTACCTCAAGGATATATTATCTCTCCAGCTCTGTGCCATAACTTAGTTAGAAGGGCTCTTGATCATCTGTGTCTTCCATAAAGTATTAGTGCTCTAAAGTGCACATTACGTTGAATGGACCAAGTGAGCAGGATGTAACCTCCACTTTGGACTCATTAGTAACACATATGGGCATCAGAGGATGGGAAATAGATCAAACTAAAATTTAGGGGCTTTCTAATTTAGTGAAATTCTTAGGAGTTTAGTGGTATAGGGTATTCAGAGACATTAGTTCCAAGGTGAAAGATAAGTTAGTGTACCTCCCACCACCGAGAAAGAAGCACAGCATTTAGTGCTCCTATTAGGATTCTGGAGACAGCATATTCCTCACTTGGGTGTATTACACCTGCCACTGCAGGCCAGATGGAGACTGAGAGATGTTCTTTCCTTTGCTGGAAGGAATTGGACCTGCCATCTATCTTGGACCTGCTGGAGCCACAAAGCCGCCTTTGTCCAGACACTTCATCAGCTGGGCCTAATCTGCATTGTTATCCTAGATGAGAGGTGACAAATCTGTTCCAACCTGCAATCAGTGATCCTCTGGCAGGATCCTGAACTCACAGGAGCCTCGCATGGATGGGTGGCAGCCTAAGACAACTAGCATGCCTATCTCATGCACCTGTCACTACATGATCTCTCTTTGATTGAGAGTGATCCAGCCACACATGGCTGGAACGACAAAAGTCAAGTGTAGGGACTGGAGAGATGTGTCCTCCATTAAGAGTATTTGTTGCAGTCTTAGAGGACTCACATGACAGCTAACAAACCTCTTTAACTAGAATTCTGGTGGAATCTGGTGCCCACTTCTGGCTTCTATGGGAATTGCATACATGTGGTGCCCAAATAGTTGGCAGGCAAAAATCCATGTATTATTAATTTTTCTATTTAAATATATGCTATCATTATAATTGTTATGTTCCATGTAAAGGCTTATTATGATCCACCTTGCATAGTTGTTATCGGGTGCACTGATTTACAGTGGATATTTTCCTCTTTTACTTTGTACCTTTACTTAATTTAAAAGAACATTCATAGGAGTGATAATCTGTAGAGTTTTTGCTTAATGTGTGCAAAGACTTGGCCTGATTCACAAGTACTGTAAAAATTAGACTTAGTGCCCATGCTTAAAACCTCAGGACCCAGGAGTTAGAGCAGAAAGAAAAATATTTATAAATATCTTCAGGCACGACACAATGAGTTTGAGATTATCCTGGGTCACAGTGTATCAATAAATAAAGATTTTGAAAATAGCACATAGGCCTTTTCCTAGCACCAGATAATAACACTTATTATATTATTTCTTAATATTATTCCAGTGACTGCTTCAGAGTCTATGGTCTCTTCTTTTTCATTCTTTTTGCCCTGGGCGCTCTGAATATTTAATAATGATAGTAGTTCTCAAATATACTAAAACATTGTGGTATTACATAACATTTTTATTCCTATCCTGACTTAAACCAAATTGCTCTTACTCTATAAATTCTGTAATCTTCTTTAACGTATACAAAAGGAGAAAACACTGTCTGAAATTGTGGTTTAGAGCACATCTCATGCCAGTTTCAGTGGAAAGTAGATTAAGCACCTTATTTGTGTGTGTGTGTGTGTGTGTGTTTGTGTATGTGTGTGTGTGTGCATGTGAGCATACATATATTCAGAAGCTTTTATATAATCCTTTGTTTACATGATGTGGTGGACCAAGGTAAATTAAAGGAATAGATATATCAAAGCCACAAATAATGATATATAGAGACAGAGTCACTCATTAGCCAGGATGCTCAACGGATCTGCATATAATCACATAGCTCACAGAGAAAGTTCCAATCAGCATCTTAGGTTCTTCAACTTTCTTTATATGGAATTCAAGTCCTCTGGTTTGCATGGCCACCACAAATACCTGAGCTATCTTCCTAAGCTAATTTCTCATTGTCAGATGTTAAATTTTAAGAAATAGTTTTATGGCAATGTGTCGTAAATTCCTGTATTTAGCCTCCCCACTTCTTTAGGTTTCTCACAAATCTTGTATTTCCCTGAATCCAGCACTGGTGATACTATGGCAAGATGAATAATGAGTGGGCTGGCTCTGTAGTCACCTTCGAGAGGATATCTGTACCTTTATCTGTTTGTGCAAGGGATCTAGCCTAAATGTTTAAGCTACCCAAAGGGGTGATATAGAAAGGGCAGCAGTTGTGGTACCTCACAGAAGAGTCCTTCTAAGGGGCCAAAATAAAACTAAGCAGAAGACAAAGATTCTGAAAACAAGACAGAGATTTGAAGACAGCATCTGTAGTAGGAGAGTGTTATGTGAGAGGGGTATCATCCACAATACACTAACGTCAGACTGTTAGGCTTGTTATAATTTCTATTCAGAATATAGTTAAGAATAAAATTGGGGGCAGTTTCCTCCATTATTATAGAAAGAGAATAGGCAAAAATATCATCTAAAACCAATGACAGTGTTTGTTTTGGGTGTCAGAAGACTGATTTGTTTTTGGTCCTTGTTGAAAGGCCAGTAGTTTGGTGGAAACACTCAAGGAATTTTGAACTAACCAGTATAAGCTCAGAATCAGCTGCTGTCTCTCTGCTTTTAGAACCTTGTGTGAAATACTAAAAGTTAAATTTTGAGAAAATATTTTTAGCATCATTATTAACATGAGTTATGTTTAGTAAGGTAAAATGTGATTCTGTTATGGGTGGACTATGTTTCAGAACCCTTCGAAACAGAATATAACTTGGATCAGCTGATTGTTATCACTTCAGAACAGATACCTAGGGCTTTGTAAGAGAAACCAGTTGAAATCCAAGGACACGACATGGAATTCCTGAACAATTCTCCAAATCTGTGAGTTTTGATAACAGAATATCCCGCAGCCTCTTTAAATTGAGAAGCATGCATGGTTAGTGTACTGAATGACACAACCTAGTAGGGAGAAGTACTCTGGAAAGAGATGGTGTTCCATGTTTGGTAAATAGAGCTTTTCAATTTGGCCTCAGTATTTAAGAAGATAGTTCAGTTTTCCTTTCCTCAGCTGTTTACAGACCCTGCAATGCTGAAATAAGCCAAGGTCTTCTCTTTTACCTGAGATATTGAGATATATCTGTATATGACAAAGAGAACCAGAAGTGAGGATTTGTTTTCTAAATGATATTCATATGATTAAACATAATTTTTGAGGACTGGTGTCCTTTCAAAAATTGCTAAAGAGACACTCTCCATTTCGAAAGTCATCATCATACTTTACCTTTGCCTGCTTAGTATTGCATATTTAGCAAAATCAAGTTCAGTTTATGTTCTGTTAAGGCCTATTGAAAATTCATCCCTAAGTTATCACTTGGGTTTCTGAAAATCTCTGTATCTTCAAGCTTATCTTTGTACTATTATCCCTCTTAGTGAGCATAATTCCAGATCCTTGCTTGAACTGACTGTCACTTCACTTGGAAGCACTGAGGGAATTGTCTCTGTGGGTTTTGATGCTCCTCAATGTAAACTGGACATAGGATAGAATTAAACTTAGATTACAGGTGGTTTGTCATCAACATTGATCTGAGGACAGAGAGGCTTTAATACCACATCTATTTCCTTTAAGTCTCATATTCTAAGTGCCTTAAATACCTCACTTATTCATTCATAACTTGCAAAGGCTTTGTAGTTTTTTTTTCTCATTGTGGAAACATCCACCATAATCTATAGATAAATCCTTCTTTATTAAAACTATTTCCATCTTTACATCATTCGAACATTTTATATTTATTAATACCATAAGATACAATAGAGTTAACAAACAAATTCACAATCTATATTGAGAATATTTATTCAGGTGATGTGTCTGAAGACAGCTACAGTGTACTTATATATAATAAATAAATAAATCTTAAAAAAAAAAATGGGTCGATTTGTAATCTTCTATATGCTGACCTCCAGTTGAACAAGCACCATTTGTTGAAAATTCTGTCTTCTTTCCCCTGGATGGTTTTAGCTCCTTTGTCAAATATCAAGTGACCATAGGTGTGTGGGTTCATTTCTGAGTCTTCAATTCTATTCAACAGAGGAATGGATACAGAAAATGTGGTACATTTACACAATGGAGTACTACTCAGCTATTAAAAATAATGACTTCGTGAAATTCTTAGGCAAATGGATGGAACTAGAAAATATCATCCTGAGTGAGGTAATTCAATCACAAAAGAACACACATGGTGTACACTCACTGATAAGTGGATATTAGCCCCAAAACTCGGAATACCCAAGATAAAATTCACAGACATGGTGGCACATGCCTTTAATCCCAGCACTCGGGAGGCAGAGGCAGGTGGATTTCTGAGTTCGAAGCCAGCCTGGTCTACAGAGTGAGTTCCAGGACAGCCTGGGCTACACAGAGAAACCCTGTCTCGAAAAAACCAAAAAAAAAAAAAAAAAAAA
>JADRCH010006416.1:0-49655 GCA_019843965.1 Rhynchomys soricoides
TGTGTGTGTGTGTGTGTGTGTGTGTGTGTGTGTGTGTGTGTGTATTCTTTGCCAGCTCACTCACTGCTGGCAGAGGCCCTACATTGCACCCACATGCCCTGGCTAAACTTCCCTTCCTCCAGCCCAGTCTTGTGGGAGAAGCAGACATGGAGTGGTGCCTGGCAACATTTTTTTCCTCTAAGTTCTTAGTACCAGATGTGAATTTTTCCCTATGAAGCAAGCCTTAATTATAGTCAGAACGTTGATTCTATTGATACCACCACTGTACTAGTGAGCACATCTTGCATGGAAATTCCATGAAGAATTTGAAACATGCAGAATTTACAGCTGAGTGCTACTTTTGACCATCATTCCTCCCAGAATCCTTAGTAGCATCTTCTGGTATATCAGGAGCTAGTTTGCGGGAGGGAATAATTCTTAGCTCACTCCTACCTTTATTTCTTCAAGTCCTGCAATCAAACCACTCAAAGTCTTCAGCAAGAGGGTCTTCCCAATCAGTTCTGGAATGTAACTAAAAACCATGGTGATAGGCCTAAAATTTATTTTTCAAAGGACATCAAGACTTCTGTGGTTTACAACTCCTAGGAGATACCCTATCCTAGCACTAATATTCCCAAATAATCACCCTATAGCTTCTAAGAGTATCTGTTTTTACCTTCTGTGTGTTCTTTAACATTTACTGGCACAGCCTATTGCAGACTTTCCCTAGTCTTTTTGGTGAGTATCGTTTATGCTTTACACAACCATAATGCTCCCAAAAATTCCACAGCAACAACTGGTCTTTGTGCACTCTGTGAACTAATTCCCTATGTTTGTTTCTTTGGTGCATTCAGGTATTTCATAAATGAGTTTCAAAATCCATGAAACACTCAAAGGTTAGGATTGTACCATCTATTTACAACAAGATCTTTATACGGAGGATGAAAAGAGGTGCAAAGTTCTGTGTCATCATTCCATAGTGAAAAACGGGAGTGTGTAGACAATCTTGATGAGCCCAGAGTACAGAGGAACTCAAAATCTTGGTCCAGTCTCCAAACATTGGTCCATCCCCACCCCCTGTTTTACTGCATACCCTACATTCTTGTTAGTTACAGTAAAAAACCATTTGGCTTGAGTCAGCCCCACGAAGTTAAGATAAGACCACTGCTTTGTTAGAGTAGCCTTGAGCCTGTACAGACATCCTGCTATCAGCTACCTCCTGGGACAGGCCCATTACTCAAGTTACTCAAGGACTAAACCTAGATTAATGGATTCCTTCTTTATCATCTCCTGAACATCTGCTTATAGTTTTAGGTTTTAAAACCATAGGCCACAACTCTCCAGCGCCCAGCCACAACTCTAGATGGCTAGAAGTGCTTCCCTCAGTGAATAAAGTTGCTTTTGGTTTAATTTTTGTTTCATTGACTTGTCCTCATTAGACCCCAACACCCACAAGTATCATGGGCTGTCAAAAGTTTAAAATTAAGAAGATATTAAATAATAATTAGTAAGGTTTATTTCAACTATTTCTATCCGTTATCTGGCTGCTTCATCCTGGGTTACTCTCATGGGTCCCTGTCCATTTTCCTCATTTTAATGAACTCAGTGGGGCTACTTGAAGTTGTAAAACCAGTTGAAATGTAAAGTGGCACTGAGGTACCAACCTGACTTCAAAGATAATGCCCAGCAGCTGACTAAGGCTTTGGCTACCTTGCAGTGAAGGCTGTCTATGAGACTGAATGTTTCAGAAGTCACAATCTTGTGTTGGAGTCCAGGATGATACCCAGCTAGCTGTTTGTCCTTAGTTTACATTGGAATCCCAAAGAAGTAGCCCAGTGTTCAGTGAAGGAATGCCTCAGTAGCAAGATAAATGACCTTGCTAGCTAGAGTAAGGGTAAGGTAAGCAGGCAAAAATGAAAAGCTTTTCTTCTCCCATGTCCTTTTATGTCTGTTGCCAACAGAAGGTGTAGCTCAGATATAGGGTGGCTCTTCCTACTTCAAATGATCAAATTAAGAAACTTCCACACGAACACATGCCCTACTGCATGGATTTTAGTTTATTCCACATGTAGACAACCAAGATTAGCCTTCACAGGACTCAAGACCTGCACAAGATTAAGAGAGTTAAAATTTCTAGCATGTTGTGTGAGGAGAGGTAAGCTCTGTTGTACTGCATGTCCCTCCAAACTGAAGCATTCCCTTCGATTTAAAACATTTACTTCAAGCACACATAGCATCAATAAACCTGGCACATATGTAGAAGAGGGCTACCATGTCTGGCTTCAGTGGAAGAGGATGCGCCTAATCCTGTAGACTTGATGCCCCAGAGTGGGGGATATGCAGGGGGCACCGTCTCACAGGTGAAGGGGAGATGGGGGAAGAACTCTACAAGGGGAGACTAGGAGAGGGGGCAACATTTAGGATGTAAATAAATAAAATAATTAATTAAAAAGCCATTTACTTCAAGAGGGAAGGTTAGGCTCAGAAGGTAAACAAGGTGACAAAGTATCTAAGGTCGAGAGGAACGAAAACTTGAAAGATCTTTGAGTGTCCCTACCCAACAGGAAAAAAAAAAAAAAGAGTAAATGGTTGCTAGGGGTTGAGACTAATAATAAAATGCTGACCTAAAGAAGCCTGTCTTTCAAGGTGTGGGGTGCTCCCCTCTAGGAGGAAATCCAGGTGAAGTTTTTTGAAAACCTCTGTTACCATGTTGAGAAGTAAAGCAGAACTTTCTTCTCTTCCACGAGTGACTTCGTTGGTCTCCTAGTTAACTCATTTCTTGATGCAAATTTTAGCTCCTCCAATTAAGCTTTCTGTCATCATCTGCATCCTAATGGATGTTATAACAATTACAATAAGGGTGTTCTTGGTTTCAGAAGAACTGTGCACTGGGATCATTGACATTAGTATTTTGACTAAACAATACATCGATGCACCTTTTAGCTTCCTCCTAAATTATCTGTTTTTTTTTTTACCCCCTCAGGAGTACAGCAGACAGTCAAGACTAAGTACTGGTCTTTTCATGTAAGTTCATAAACTAAAGTTAAGGTCTGTTAAGTCTTTGGTAAATCTGAATGGGCCCTTGGAAGAGAACTTCCAAGCCGCTGCTACTGCTTCTCCTCCTCCTCCTCTTCTTCTTCTCATTATTATTAATTATTATTATTACTATTATTATTATTACTTGCATTTCTAGAGATCTGTGATGGGTGGGGGACAAAATCATGGATAATAATAATAATAATAATAATAATAATAATAATAATAATAATAATTGGATCAGGTACTTTCCTTAAAAGAAAGGCCATAGACAGAGGAGAGAATAGTCAATAGGAAACTCTAGTTATAATATGCCCTGTAGTTCTGGTTCCCTTTATTCTAGTAACTTGAGGTAAATAGGAGGATATTATTGAAGGGCTCTAGCAGGCCCAAGTGTGGCAAACACAAACCAGAGCATGGCAAAGATGGCATCAACAGGTTTTCCCTTTCCCCTTCCCTCTGCCTTGCTAAACCATTAGTTACATTTCTAAAGCTCGCCACCAAGGTCTATTCCCTTATTTGACTATCTTGTTCTGCCTGTCTCATTCCTGAGTCTGATCATCAAGATTCAATTGTCAAAACACCAAGGTCCAGCAATCAAAATTCTTTATTTTGATTAATGTAATTAAAATACCCAATTGGAACTTACCAACTCATTCCAGCTCATTCTAATGCAGACTTCCCTCTTTTCACTCTTAAAATGAGCACAAAGATATTTGCTGCTGTTTCTGTCCAACTCAGATTCAGTCCATTGTCTCCTTGCCTTGCCTAATAAGAATCTCTTTGTGTTTGGTTTGTTCTTGGAAATTGGTATTTGGGTGTGGTCTTTGCCTAATCCGGGCTCCAGAGGGGAGCACACTGCAGTAGGAAGTATCCAGTACCCAGGTCCCATCAGTGCAGAATTCTATCAGACCTTCCAAGAAGACCTAATACCAATACTCTTCACAAAATATAAATAGAAGGAACACTACCCAATTCATTCTATGAGGCCACAGTTACACTGATACCAAAACCTCACAAATACAAGAAGACCCGACAATAAAAGAAAACGTCAGACCAATTTCCCTTATGAATATCGATGCAAAAATACTCAATAAAATTCTCACAAACCGAATCCAAGAACACATCAAAATGATCATTCACCATGATCAAATAGGCTTCATCCCAGGGATGCAGGGATGGTTCAATGCCTGAAAATCCATCAATGTAATCCACTACATAAACAAACTCAAAGAAAAAAAACACATGATCATTTCATTAGATACTGAAAAAGCATTTGACAAAATTCAGCATCCATTCATGATAAAAGTCTTGGAAAGACCAGGAATTCAATGACCATACCTAAACATAGTCAAAGCAATATACAGCAAACCAGTGGCCAACATCAAACTAAATGGAGAGAAACTCGAAGCAATCCCACTAAAATCAGGGACTAAGCATGGCTGCCCCCTCTCTCCGTATCTATTCAACATAGTACTTGAAGTTCTAGCTATAGCAATTAGACAACAAAGGGAGGTCTAAGGGATACAAATTGGAAAGGAAGAAATTAAAATATCACTATTTGCAGATGATATGATGGTATACTTAAGTGACCCAAAAAACTCCACCAGAGATCTGCTACAGCTGATAAACAACTTCAGCAAAGTGGCTGGATACAAAATTAACTCAAGCAAATCAGTAGCCTTCCTAAACTCGAAGGATAAACAGGCTGATATAGAAATTAGGGAAATGACACCCTTAACAATAGTCACAAACAATATAAAGTATCTTGGTGTGACTCTAACCAAACAAGTGAATGATCTGTATGACAAGAGCTTCAAGTTTCTGAAGAAAGAAATCGAAGAAGACTTCAGAAGATGGAAAGATCTCCCATGCTCATGGATTGGCAGGATTAATATAGTTAAAATGGCCATCCCGCCGAAAGCAATCTACAGATTCAATGCAATTCCCATCAAACTTCCAACTCAATTCTTCATAGACCTAGAAAGAGCAATTCTCAAATTCATATGAAATAACAAAAAACCCAGGATAGGAAAAACTATTCTCAACAAGAAAAGGACTTCTGGGGGTATTAGCCTCCCTGACCTCAAGCTGTACTACAGAGCAGTAATGATAAAAACTGCATGGTATTGGTACAGTGACAGGCCAGTAGATCAATGGAATAGAATTGAAGACCCAGAAATGAACCCACACATTTACAGTCACTTGATCTTTGACAAAGGAGCTAAAATCATCCAGTGGAAAAAAGACAGCATTTTCAACAAATGGTGCTGGTTCAACTGGCAGTCTACATGTAGAAGAATGCAAATTGATCAATTCCAATCTCCCTGTACAAAGTTCAAGTCCAAGTGGATCAAGGACCTCCACATAAAACCAGATACACTGAATCTAATAGAAGAGAAAGTGGGGAAAACTATCGAACACATGGGTACAGGGGGAAAGTTCCTGAACAGAACACCAATGGCTTATGGTCTAACATCAAGAATCGACAAATGGGACCTCATGAAATTGCAAAGCTTCTGTAAGGCAAACGGCACTGTAAATAGGACAAAACAGCAACCAACAGATTGGGAAAAGGTCTTTACCAATCCTATGTCTGATAGAGGGCAAATATCCAATATTTACTAAGAACTCAAGAAATTAGTCTCCAGAGATCCAAATAACCCTATCAAAAAATGGGGTACAGAGCCAAACAGAGAATTCTCAACTGAGGAAACTTGAATGGCTGAGAAGCACCTAAAGAAATGTTCAACATCCTTAGTCATCAGGGAAATGCAAATCAAAACAACCCTGAGATTCCACCTCACACCAGTCAGAATGGCTAAGATCAAAAACGCAGGTGAAAGCAGATGTTGGCAAGGATGTGGAGAAAGAGGAACACTCCTCCATTGCTGGTGGGAATGCAAGCTGATACAACCTCTCTGGAAATCAGTTTGGCGGTCCTCAGAAAAATGAACATAATACTACCTGAGGACCCAGCTATTCCACTCCTGGGCATATACTCAGAAGATGCTCCAACATGTAACAAAGACACATGCTCCACTATGTTCATAACAGCCATATTTATAATAGCCAGAAACTGGAAACAACCCAGATGTCCCTCCACAGAGGAATGGATACAGAAAATATGGTACATTTACACAATGGAATACTACTCAGCTATTAAAAGCAATGACTTCATGAAATTTGCAGGCAAATAGATGGAATTTGAAAATATCATCCTGATCGAGGTAACTCAGTCACAAAAGAATTAATATTAAATGTACTCACTGATAAGTGGTTATTAGCTCAAAAGTTTGAAATACCCAAGAGTCACTTCATAGCAACCACTGGGTTGAGTGTAAGGTCCCAGATGGAGAAGTTGGAGAAGGGACTGAAGGAGCTGATGGAGTTGGTCTCCCCATGGAGGGAGCAACATTGTCCAGTGGCCTGACCTCCTGATGCTCCCGGAGACTGGATCACCAACCAAAGAATACATATGGAGGGACCCATGGTGCTGGCCACATTTGTGGTAGAGGAGGGTCTTGTTGGCCATCAGTTGGAGGAGAGGCCCTTGGGCCTGAGGGTGTTATATCCCCCAGTAGAGGACAATGCCAAGGAGGGAAGACGAGAGTGGGTGGGTGGGTGGGTGGGGGAATACTCTCATAGAGGCTGGGAGAGGGCAGAAGGGATAGGGAGGCTCCAAAGGAGAGATCTGGAAAGGGGGAAACATTTGAAATGTAAATAAAATATAAAAAATTAAAAAAAATAGAGAGAAAAAGATATGGTATGGGAGGTGGAGATGCGGTGGGGGAGGGGAAACTGTGATTAGAATATATTATGTGAATTTTCAAAAAAAAAAAAAAGAGAGAGAACATAATGTATTGAGGAGCAGTGAACATGGCCAAGTAAGTTTTAAAAAATGTGGGGAACAATGTAATAACTAAATTTGCTTGCCTTGGGTTTCCCATGTAATGTTTAGAACCTGAGCTAATGAAGATCTTTTTATCTTAACATCTGTATTCTGTGACCCTGACACTAAGAATAGTATATGTGTCTCTGTTATTCTGTTAGGATAATCATTTACTAAATCATTAAATGAGATAAAAACAAATATCCACTACAAATGCTGAAAGGAACACTGCTTGATAGTGTTTGTTATCTGGGTCGGTTGGGGGTCACTTAGAGTCCCTGACTTAATCCCTTGTAAAACTGTTAAAATTTTCTGTAAAGTATCCCTTATTTCTTCCTCATCTGGTGCTTTCTGTTCTGTTTCACAAATAAGAAGCTAAACCCCTTTGTGAGGGATGGACACAGGACAGGAACAGACACAGACAGCTTTCTGGTAGACTTAGGGACACAGATTAGGGGCCTATACAGCAGCCAGAAACAGATGGAAAACACAATGAGAAAAATTGAGAATTCAAACTAAGGCTTTCTTTTGGTTAAACTACCCAAAGGGTAAGTGCTATGACTCCTTTCCTTAGTGTGATACTGATGCATCCTGCTGACTCTGTTTTTCACTAAGGTGTTTAGCAGAAGAAGGCATGAACTGCTATAATGTTTGTGTTAGAGTCCCATGTGGGTTTCTTACTTCAGTTATTCTAAGAGATGTCCAGAAAAGTGAAAGGAAAATGAATTGGGAGAAGAGGGTTGAGATGTGCTAATGAGTAGGGTCATTTACCTATCCTAAGTTGGTACAATGCAAGATTGTTTGGGTGTTTTGTTTGCAGCATGCTCCCTTGGTTGAATAAGCACAAGGAGGTGTAAGGTACCAGTTTTACTCTAATGATACCTTTCTTCCACCTCCCTAATTGCTATTCTCCTGCCCCTGGGTGATATCAAGCCAGAAGTCAATCTGAAAGGGTTTTACTGACTCCTATGGGCAAAATGTTATTTCATCAAATGTGCATAAGAAGCTATTTTTTGGTGGTTCTGTCAGAAAATGAGGGGCTGGAAAAGAGAACCTTGGATGCATTATTTGACACAGACAAGGACAAATAACTGTACAGACAAAGTCAGTGTGCCAAAGAATAAAAGACACATAATCCAAAATACCAAATACCTCAGTTGGAATCTAGACTTTGGCATTACTGGTGGGGTCTCAGGAAAAGTAATTAGTCTCTGTGTACTTCTTGTACTTTCTTGTCATACAGACTTTGTGTTCTTGTTAGGTTTTTCTCAACTTAACACAAACTAGAGTCACCTGGAAAGATGGAGCCTAAAATGAGGAAATGTCTCTATTGTATTAGACTGTAGTCATGTCTGGGGGGAGATGTGGGAGGTTTCAGCATGTATCTCTCATATAATACCCTTATCTAGACCCTGCGGAGGAAGAAGGGATATTTGGCCTTGATCATGTGTCAAATGTTTAAGAGGAGTGAGTGGGGTCCCCCCATTTCACGTGCACATGCACACACACACACACACACACTCCACAGAGAAAGTACAACTTGAATTTCAAAAGGAATGAATCATCTCCATGGGCCAGAGAGGAATAAAAATTATTCATAAATCCAGTAGCCAAAGCATTATTGTTAACTGCCTCTAGAAATCATATTTGTAAGGAAGTAGTGAGAAGATTTGAACTGTTAGGACAGATCAGGTGATGTGAAATATTCTATCCAGAAAGGGTGGGACAATCTTAAATAAATGCAGATTCTGACCTAATTCTCAAAATATGGAACTGTGACAAAGATAAATGTTTGAAGGATCTGGCTATTTAGAACTTATAAGGGAGGCTTGACTATTAGTTATAATTTGTCAATACCCTGCATAAAGTCTTTACTTGAGGTAATTGAATTTAAAGCTAAATATAGTTTTGTCATTCTATTATTTCTTTTCAGGACTGAATATCATGAATTGCCCTCAACAATTAATACAGGCTATGTTAGAGTTGCCAACATGCTGTCTTGGCTTAAAATCTTCTGCATAGTCCTAAGTTTAATGATTCTCTGAATATGATAGCCATAAAAATATCTCAAAGTTATTACTTAAACTAGCTGGTTAATGTATTAGTCTAATATATTTTGCTCTCTTAGTATCTTGCAATTTTATATTCTGTTCTGCAAAACAATTAATTTATATACAGAAAACCAGGAAGCTTGTTGAATATGGAGATTTCCAATAACATTTCTTCCAAATTCTGATTTAGTACATAATTCCAGTAGTCTACACTGCATACTTGAAAAACCTTTAATGGATTGGATTACGTTGCTTCCTTGGTGCAACTGGAAATTGTCTTGTATCACCAGGTATGTGCCACAATAAAAAGCCAAATGCCATCAAGATAAAGATCAGACTATTGGCTTCAATCATTGTGACAAATAGTTCTATTCCTGACTGAAAGAGTCACTATAACAGGTCTATTTTTATTTCTTTCCTAATAATTTACTATGAACATTTTGGAAACAGAGGTACAAGAACTATCAGTTTGAGTCTAGCCTAAAGTATGTAAAAACAAACAAATAATATAAACACAAACAAAGCTGGGTGTCGTAGCACATCTTCATAATTACAGCACTCCAAAAGCAAAGGCAGGAAGATTTCCACGAGTTCAAGACAAATCAATGATATTTAGTGAGTTCTAGGCCACCCTTGGCTACAGAATGAGTTCTTAGTCAGCTAAGACAATATAGAGAGTTCTTGTCTCAAAAATTTTAAACAAACAAGCAAACAAACAAAGCCTCACAATTACTGTGCTAGTTGGTATAAAATTTATGTTAAGATGCTGAAATAAAGAGAGATTACAAAATATGCATGATTCAATATAAAGCTTTCTTCCTTTTTATCTGATGAATATACATTCATTGAGCTATTTTTCAATGTAAAACCCCATGCCATCAGTATGTAAGTGGTGCCAATACAGTTTCTTTTTAGTATATAATTTAGACTTACTTTATATTTTAGACCTCAGAGTGACACCATAATTTAAGCAAATGGATGGAATGGAATAAAGAAGATGTGTGGAATGAGATAGAAGGTTATGAGATACAGCAAACATTGTGGGGAAGAAACATCTTATTATGAAAATTGATATTTAAGAATTCAAATAGACTAGTAGGCCAGGAACTCACTCTGCAAGAAGGTTCTAGATGGGAATAGTGGCACACAGCCTTAACCTCAGCATTTGAGAAGTAAAAACATGTAAATTTCTGTGAGTATGAGGCCAATCTGGTCTACATAATGAGCTTCAGACCAGTCAAGGCAATATAGTGAGACATATATAAAGGTTTCTTGAAACCCCGAGAGAAATAAAAGCTGAACAGTAATTGTGTTAAAAGAAACCATGAAAACTGTTATCACTATTGGCATATACAATGATGATCATCTACTAATAAAGCCAGAGATTTAAAGATGGCAAACTTGGTTCAAATCATACAACATGAGATATGTATATATGACGGAAATCACTATTAACCGAAATCTAATCTGCCCATCTTTCCTAATGATAGATGTACAAGCAGATCAATAGGCACAGGATCACTAGATTTTTTTTCATCTACAGATACAGACATGGGCTAAAATTTTCTCTAATGGATTGAGGGTAGAAATTATGTGTCACTTCCAGGCCTGGCCCATGGTAACTTTTACATGATCAGCGCTGTTCTCTCCATCTTTCTCCTGGTGGAAATTGCAATGACCAGAACAACTGTGAAATCTGCAGTTTGAGTCAGTCCACTTGAATGAGGCTTTGAATAACTAAGTAAAGCCTACTTAGTTAATGACCCTACACAACAGACACAAATGAAACATTGGTATTCAAAAGATAAACGCACATTTATGGTGCCCAGACACTTTGTCTGGGTCTATTTGTTATAACTGTTTAGCATCCTCTAACATAACCCATAGCAGAAGCTCCAATTTCAATTCACAAAACCCATGAAGGATATTCTTCAGTTAGGGTCTATTAGATGACAAGGTGAGGAAGATGCTTAGCAGACAAAGAATTATAAGCATAAATGGTGCAAAGAAGGGAACTGAAGATTCCAAGTGCTTCTGGCCCTTCTGGGGTTGGGGAAATAAAGAAAAGCAGAAGATTAATATTTCAACAACTTCTGTATTAATTACTTCTCTATTGCTGAGATAAAACACCATGACTAAGGCAACTTATAGAAGGAAGGGGGGTTTATTTGGGTTTATGGTTCTGTCTTCATAAGAGTTCCTCACCAACACAGGAGTTCAGAAGCATGGCAGCAGACAGGCAATGCAGCTGGAGCAGAATCTGAGAGCTCACACCCTTAAAGAACAAACACAAAGCAGAGAGAGTTAACTGGAAATGATATGAGACTTTGAAACGTTAAACTTGGCCACCATTGACATACCTCCTCCAGCAAGACCACCCCTACTAAACTTATCCTGATTGTGCCACCAGAGGGAGACCAAGTATTCAAATGCCATAATGGGGCAATATCTCATTCAAACTACTATAGCTTCAAACTACAAACTTTCTTTAGTCAACTGTCTATTATAAACTTGATGCTTGTTTACCAAAAATTAAAAAATCAAAGAGCAGGGCATTGAAAAGGTATGGAGACTATCTTGAACAAGAGATTTTAAAGATATATGGAAAGCTAGAGTGGCACTTTGAGGAAGGCCAAGTGAAATCATCAGAGAAAATTCCTAAATTTTATTATAAGTATTTAAGATACTATAAATAATTGATGAATCCAGTTGTAAAAGAAGCAAACATTCTATGGCTCTGTCTGAATTTTACCATACATGGCAATTAGTACATGTACAACCAATATCTGTTGAGAGAACTGAAGGGTCTAAATGCTCCCCTATGAGCCCTCCTTTATTAGGAGGGTCTTTTTGGCAGAAAAGGCTAGATATGAGCTGGCTAATTCTCTTCTGGATGCCACAGAGTCAAAGACAGTTTAAACAAGAATTAAGATTCAGAGATTTCAGGTCCACAATTAGTCTAAGAAGACTTTGTCATACTCTGCTTCTTTAAGATAAGTTTCAAAGGAAGGGATTCGTAAGAAAAAGGTTTGGGCATGCTCTTACATTCAGGATCCAACTGCTTTAATGAAGACCCAGGTAAGGTGAAGTCACCCTTGGAGATCAGAACTCCTTTTCTTCCCCTAAAATTGTGGACTGGGGTGGTTCTGGAAAACATCTATGTAGAATAAGGGAAAGACAATCTTCCCTGATTCCAAAGTCCTAACACAGAAAAGAGAGGGTAAAAAGATGAACCACTTCCTACCAAATACATATTTGGTTAAATTAAATATAATAGGATTGTGTCTGGCCATATGGTCACATATTGTACATGCTCCTCCTGCAACTTCTACGCTGTAGGAAAAAGACAACTCTGAAAATTTATCAGGACCCTGAAATGGGCTATGGAAATTTGCCTCTCAAGCCATGAGTTAGGAGGGACTTCTGTTCCAGACATACTACATAAATATTTTAATCTAGTATCAACTCTGATCATCTCAGGACCCAAGGACAAAATTTTACCATTTTTCTCATTTCTTCTTTAGTACTAAGGCTCCATGTGTCCATGTATCTACTGATGAGAAAAGGTCTTCATGCCATGCACAGATACAGTTTCTAGTAGTCCCAAATTTTGCTGGGCATCTCTATTTATTACTTTCAAGCAGCCTTTGGTACTCTGGTTTTGTAAAGCTTGTAAAGTGCTGCTGTAACATCAAAAATTTAGCATAGACTCGGGTCATCATGCACTATCATGCCCCAGCATGGATGTTCTACTCTTCAGTGCACTCCATATGGAAGGTGACAAGGCTTCTTCAGTTTTTCAGCTGCTCTCTGTTCAGCCCTTCCTCCTGTCTGCAGTTCACAGTGGCCATGAAGCTACTCAAAATGTCTAGGAACTCATTCTGGCACATCAGAATTGATACAGAGCAGCACAGCTAAATACGCCAAAAGAATATCTGGAGTCCAACAAGTAAAACAGTATATAAAAGAGGTTCCACCAGACAGGTCCTAGTCAGGACCTCTATTGAGGATGTTTTGAGAAACAAGGAATTAAGTTTTGAATTTCTGATTTGGGACATTTGAAATTAAGAAGTTTTAGAAGAAAGTACGGGAGAAACTTACTGCTTTATATCTGGGAATTTAAATTTCTGTTAGCAAAGGAATAATGTGGTAAAGAGTTATTTGCAATGCAAAATGTAAAAATTGTAGAGGTGAAAAATTGGTGGTGGTTCATTTTATATTGTTGGAACTAATTTTCTTAGATTATGCTGATGATTTTATCTGGCACAATATAGATGAGCATGATGGAGGTGGGAAATAAAATAAATGACTTCCTGGCAATATTTATAGTGTAGTTTTGAATATAGTTTAACTGAAATAATGTGCTGATGCATTTAAGTGGTCTCTAAGGATGAGTTAGGAGAGACATTCATTGAAGGCCATCAAGGACTGATCTAAACAGCTAACCACATAATTGGTCTCAGGCAACGTGCCAGTTATAAATGAGGCAGTAAATTTTCTGATATTCTGGTGTTTCTCACAATGATGGCAAAACCTTAAAGCCTGATTGACACTCAGGCTCTGCTGGCATACCATTTTGCTTAACTAGATAAAGAATGAACTGTAGAAGCCTTACTGTTAAACATGCTAGCATGGAGGAGTGGTCGAAATATCCACCACCGTAGTCATCACTGTAGAGGGGTAGCTTCCGTTAAGGAAGGGCTATACAGTAGGACATTGCTTCTAGTCAGTGCGCCTTTCCATGGTTCTTATTTTGTTTTCTCATTTTACTGTCATAAATGGAATGTGCTGAGCTCATTGAGAATGACATTTTGCCAGTTGTGGGACTGCCAGAAGTCTTGACTGTATCTAGAGCACAACCTTGATTTGTTTGCTTAGTATACAGGAGATAGGAAATATCTCCTAGATATTTGTATAGTATTCTCAGAATCTTGATATTTGGCACTGGCTGAGTTTCCCAAACGTTCCAAGCATTGGTATTATGTGCTTATTTCAGCATTGATTTATTGTTTGACTTTAGTAATTTACTTTCTAATTTCTTACTTATACATCCTTGTGATTCATCCCAATTTTGCCTTTGTAAATGCCAAATGCTTTACGAAGAGCAAGAAAGAGAAGAAAAATGAAAAAGAGAAGTGGTATAAATTGTCTGGGAATCTGAGCATTTTTCAACCAGTGATAAAGAGAATTTGGAAGACTCACTATTCATAGTTTCACAGCTCATCTAGATTTAGGTCCTCATATTTTCTATTCTAGCAAGAGTTAGGTAAGTGACTGATGGATTTCAGTGTATCACTATAAATGTCATAGGACTCAGGCCTTTTAAAATCTTGTTTGTTTCAAAAACCCTAGGCTTTATCTGTTCATGGTCTCACACAGTAGATGTAGATACTTACTGCCTTGCTTCCTCTCATTGTCATAGTCTTGCTGTCTTAGATACTAAATTTCCATGAGGCTGATCCTCTTAAGACTCAGAAGAAAGAGAATAGAACCTAATTCAATGTTATTGTCTCCAAGTTGGCTCTCCAACTTTCTCTCATGTAGAAAAACAAATCTGATAAAAAAAAGAAATGAGACCACTCAACCTGAGCCTTGCTGAGGAATACACAGTTATCATTCCACAGTGAGAAAAAAACCTGCCTGAACATTACTATGAAGTCCATGGAACATCATCAGAAGTTTGTTGGTGGAGTTTTTTTTTTTTTTTTCTATGAAGTCATGACAAATGATGGCCTAGCAATAAATGATAAAGCATACTAATACCATACAGTGTCATCCATTGTTTGTTGGGTTATATTTATATCCTTTCCAAACATTGTGTCTTTTCTCAAGCATTCTCCCTAGCAAAATATCATATGCCCCTTTTCTAGACTGCTTCGAGAAAAACATCACCTATCTGTTCTAGCAAAACATCCTCACATGTGTCTGTTTCAGCAAAATCATCCTCTCATAAGACAGTTTCCAGAAAAACATCACATCACACAAAAGGTTCTCCAAAAAAACCAGAAATTTCCACTTCAATCTGAAACCTAGGACAATGGAAACTCCCAAGAATCTATGAGGGTAACTGTACTGGCTGGTTTTGTGTCAACTTGACACAGGCTGGAGTTATCATAGAGAAAGGAGTTTCAGTTGAGAAAAATGCCTCTATGAGATCCAGCTGTAAGGCATTTTCTCAATTAGTGATCAAGGGGGGAGGGCTCCTTTTGGGTGGTACTATTTGTGGGCTGGAAGTCTTGGGCTCTATAAGAAAGCAGACTGAGCAAGCCAGGAGAAGCAAGTAAGCCAGTAAGGAACATCCCTCCATGGCCTCTGCATCAGCTCCTGCTTCCTGACCTGCTTGAGTTCCAGTCCTGACTTCCTTTCATGATGAACAGCAGCATGGAGGTGTAAGCTCAATAAACCCTTTCCTCCCCAACTTGCATTTTGGTTATGATGTTTGTGCAGGAATAGAAACCCTGACTAAGACGGTAACCATAGCTGAGACTTCTAGCAATGGAGGATAAGGAACCTGAACCAGCCATCTGCTATATCTGTCCCTCCCCACATCTGATCCTAAACACCCACTATTCCCCTCCCCATCTCCTCTCCCAACCAGTTCCCTCCCTCCATCTGCCTCTTATGACTATTTTATTCCCCCTTCTAAGTGAGATTCAAGCATCCTTACCTGGGCCTTCTTTCTTGTTTTGCTTCTTTGGGCCTAAGGAGTACAGCATGGTTATCCTGTATTTTATGGCTAATATCCACTTATCAATGAGTATATACTACATATGTCATTTTAAAAGGTAAAGCCTTATTCATCAACCAGTTCTGAGTTAAGATTGATTTTCCCCTTTATTTTTATTTTTATTGGATATTTTCTTTATTTACATTTCAAATGTTTTCCCCTAGGTCTCCCTGTCAGAAACCCCCTATCGCCCCCTCCTACTGCCACCCACCCACCCACTCCCATTCTCCTGCTCTGGCATTCCCCTACACTGGGTCATTGAACACACTCAGGCCCAAGGGCCTCTCCTCCCCCTGATGCCCAACAAGGCCCTCCTCTGCTACCTATGTGGCCAGCGTCGTGGGTCCCTCCATGTATATTCTTTGGTGGGTGATCCAGTCTCCAGGAGCTCCGGGGGATCTGGCCAGTTGACACTGTTGCTCCCTCCATGAGGGTGCAAACCCCCTCAGCTCCTTCAGTCCCTTCTCCAACTCTTTTATCAGGGACCCCCGTGCTCACTCCAATGATTGGCTTCGAGCATCCGCCTCTGTATTTGTCAGGCTCTGGCACAGCCTCTCAGAAAACAGTCATATCAGTCTTCTATCAGCAAGCACTTCCCAGCATCCACAATAAAGTATAGGTTTGGTGGCTGTATATGGGATGTATCCCCAGGTGGGGCAGTTTCTGGATGGCCTTTCCTTCAGTCTCTGCTCCACACTTTGTCTCCATATTTCCTCATGTTCACCCTTCTAAGAAGCACTGAAGCATCCACATTTTAGTCTTCCTTCTTCATAGGCTTCATATGGTCTGTGAATTGAATCTTGGTATTCCAAACTTTTGGGCTAATATCCACTTATCAGTGAGTACATACCGTGTGTGTTCATTTGTGACTGAGTTACCACACCTGGGATAATATATTCAAGTTCCATCCATTTGCCTGCGAATTTCATGAAGTTGTTGTTTTTAATAGCTGAGTAGTATTCCATTGTGTAAATGTACCACATTTTCTGTATCCATTCCTCTGTTGAAGGACATCAGGGTTGTTTCCAACTTCTGGCTATTATAAATATGACTGCTATGAATATACTGGAGCATGTGTCCTTATTATATGTTGGAGCATCTTCTGGGTATATGCCCAGGAGTGGTATAGCTGGGTCCTCAGGTAGTATTATGCCCAATTTTCTGAGGGTCTGCTAAACTGATTTCCAGAGTGGTAGTACCAGCTGGCAATCCCACGAGCAATGGAGGAGTGTTCCTCTTTCTCCACATCCTCACCAACATCTGCTGTCACCTGAGTTTTTCATCTTTGCCATTCTGACTGGTGTAAGGTGGAATCTCAGGGTTGTTTTGATCTGCATTTCCCTGGTGACTAAGGATGTTGAACACTTCTTTAGTTGCTTCTTAGCCCTTAGAATTTCCTCAGTTGAGAATTCTCTGTTTCGCTCTGTTCCCCATTTTTGAATAGGGTTATTTGGTTCTCTGGAGTCTAACTTCTTGAGTTCTTTGTATATATTGGATATTAGACCTCTATCATATGTAGGATTGGTAAATATGTTTTCCCAATCTGTTGGTTTCCATTTTGTCCTATTGACAGTGTCCTTTGCCTTACAGAAGCTTCTCAATTTTATGAGGTCCCATTTGTTGATCTTAGAGCACAAGCCATTGGTGTTCTGTTCAGAAACTTTTACCCTGTGCCTATGTGAATTTTCCCCACTTTCTCTTCTATTTGATTTAGTGTATCTGGCTTTATGTGGAGGTCCTTGATCCACTCGGACTTGAGCTTTGTACAGGGAGATAAGAATGGATCAATTTGCATGCTTCCACATGTTGACAGCCAGTTGAATCAGCACCATTTGTTGAAAATACTGTCTTTTTTCCACTGGATGGTTTTGGCCCCTTTGTCAAAGATCAAGCGACCATAAGTGTGTGGGTTCATTTCTGGGCCTTCGATTCTATTCAATTGATCTACCTCCCTGTCACTGTACCAATACCATGAAGTTTTTTTTTTTTTTTATCTCTGTTGTTCTGAAGTACAGCTTGAGGTCAGGGATGCTGATTCCCCCAGAAGTTTTTTTATTGTTGAGAATAATTTTTGCTATGCTGGGATTTTTGTTATTCCAAATGAATTTGAGAATTGCTTTCTTAGTCTATGAAGAAGTGAGTTGGAATTTTGATGGGGATTGCATTGAATCTGTAGATTGCTTTCGGCAGGATGGCCATTTTAACTATATTAATCCTGCCAATCCATGAGCATGGGAGATCTTTCCGTCTTCTGGGATCTTCTTAGATTTCTTTCTACAGAGACTTGAAGTTCTTGCTATACAGATCTCTCACTTGTTTAATTAGAGTCACACCAAGATACTTTATATTGTTTGTGACAATTGTGAAGGGTGTAGTTTCCCTAATTTCTTTCTCAGCCTGCTTATCCTTTGAGAATAGGAAAGCTACTGATTTATTTGAGTTAATTTTATATCCTACTATTTTACTCTTTCTGATAAGGCCATTAATGGAGTTGTTCATGTCTCAGTTTTTGTCTTGGCTATCAGAGAACTCAGAACCAAAAGTAAATTTCAACTACCACTATGATCTTCAATTATTATTATTATTTTTCCTTGATGCTTGTTTTCTGCATCAGTAAATGGAGCAAAGATAATCTCAGAGAAAACTAAAATATGTCAATATTGTGTTAAGGAATTAAAACAAAGAACTTTCTCTTGGACCTGGGACAGAGCAGAATCTTGTTTGATTCTGAGTGAGTGTTGAGAATACTGAAGTGCTGAAAGAGAGATGGCTTTCTCTGGGAGATTTAGTTGTGGATCTTTACAATGAAGGCCTCTCCCACAGTGATTCTTGATGAAGGAGATGGTCCTTGCTTGTTGAAACTGCTTTATTTATGGCAGATGTGAATGTATGTGTCTTTCTCAGGGTGAACCAGGGATTAAATACCTTTTGCAGGAAGGGAAGCTCACTGGCTAAAACTTGGGGCCTATCTGTATATAATTAGCATGGAAAACTCTAGGTTTTTAAGCTACCTGACTGGTTGTCATGGTCCTCTCAGTAGAGTGTCATGGTTACGTGTTCCAAGACAGGTAGAGCCTGGTTTGGAGCTGCTTCCAATGCCTGCCATTCTCAATTATGAGATTAACTCCTTTTTTTTTTTCCCCCAGAGTTCAGAATTATGCTTTTAAAAATGAATTTGTTATTATTTTTAATCTTTTTTTACAGTCCAGTTGTTCCCCCCTCTTGTTCTGCCTTCCGACAGTTCCCCATCCCATTCCTCCCCCCATCTCCAAGAGGATGTCCCAAGCCCCACCCATCCCCCACCCCACTAGTCCTCCCTATTCCTTGGGGCCTCAAGTCTCACAAGGATTAGGTGCATCTTCTCTCACTGAGGCCACACTAGGCAGTTCTCTGCTGTATATGTGTTGGGGGCCTCATATCAGCTGGTGTATGCTGCCTGGTTGGTGGTTTAGGATCTGAGAGATCTCAGGGGTTCAGGTTTGTTGTGGAAGGTTTGGTATCCTTATCCCTCCACTGGGGATCCTGCTTGGCTATAGGAGGTGGCCTCTTCTGGTTCCATGTCCCAGCTGTTAGGCACTAAATTAATCTACATTGACTCCTGGGATCCTTCCCTATCCCAGGTCTCTGGGACTTCCTAGAGATTCCTCTCTCTGCCCCCACCCACCTCTCATTCCTCACCCCAGCAGCTGCAGGTTTCCATTTTTCTCTCCTGGCCCTCTGGGCTTCTCTTTTGTCTTTCCCCTCCTCTGATCTTGCCTGCCCTTTCCTCTCTCCCTTCCCTCTCCCACCAAGTTCCCTCTGCCTTCTGCCTCCTATGAATATTTTGTTTCCCCTTCTAAGTGTGATTCAAGTATCCTTTTTTGGTTCTTCCTTCTTTTTTAACTTCTTTGGGTCTGTAGGGTGTATCATGGGTATCCTGTATTTTATGTACTTTACTTATTTATTATGTACTTTACTTATCAGTGAGTACTTTCTGGGTCTAGTTTACCTCACTTGGAGTGATATTTTCTTTTTTAAAATTAATTTATATTTTAATTAATTAATTAATTTTTTTTTACACTCCAGATTTTATTCCCCCCACCCACCCAGTCCACCCTCCAACTGTTCCACTTTCCATACCTACTCCACTGTCTCCACGAGGATGTCCCCACCCCCCACCCCTCACCCCACCTGACCTCTAAACTCCCTGGGGCTTGAGGGAGTCTCTTGAGGGTTAGGTTTATGCATCATCTCTGATTGAACACAGACCCGGCAGTCCTCTTATGTATATGGGATGTATTGGGAGCCTCATATCAGCTGGTGTATGCTGCCTAGTTGGTGGTCCAGTGTCTGAGAGATCTCAGGGGGTCCAGGTTAGATGAGACTACTGGTCCTCCCACAGTGCAGCCCTCCTCCGCAGCCTCTTCTAGCTTTCCCCTAATTCATCCACAAGGGTCAGCAGCTTCTGATCATTGGTTGGGTACAAATATCTGCATCTGACTCTTTCAGCTGCTTGTTGGGTCTTCCAGAGTGCAGTCATGCTAGGTCCCTTTTTGTGACCACTCCATAGCCTCAGTAATAGTGTCAGGCCTTGAGAACTCCCTTTGAGCTGGATCCCACTTTGGGCCTGTTGCTGGACCTCCTTTTCCTCAGGCTCATCTCCATTTCCATCCCTGCAGTTCTTTCAGACAGGAACAATTCTGGGTCAGAGTTTTGACTGTGGGATGGCAACCCCCTCCCTCATTTGATGCCAAGTCTTCCTGCTGGAGGTGGGCTCTACAAGTTCCCTCTCCCTACTGTGGAGTCTCTCACCTTCCAGGTCTCTGGTGCATTCTGGAGAGTCCCTCCAACCTCCTACCTCCCAAGGTTGTCTTATTTGTGATAGCCAGAAGCTGGAAACAACCCAGATGTCCCACAATAGAAGAATGGATAAAGAAAATGTGGTTCATTTGCACAATGTAATACTACTCAGCTATTAAGAACGAGGGCATCCTGAGTTTTGCAGGCAAATGGATGGGACTAGAAAATATCATCCTGAGTGAGGTAACTCAGACCCAAAAGGACATGCATGGTATGTACTCACTAATAAGTGGATATTAACCAAACGACAATAACAAAAAATATACAGAATACCCAAGATATAGTCCACAGAACTCAAAAAGGTCAACAAGCTGAAGGGCCCAAGTGAGGATGTCTCAGTCCTACTTGGGAGGGAGAAGAAAGCAATCACAAGTGGGAAGGGAGGGAAAGACCTGGGAAGAAAAGTGAAGGGGGGGGTTGGGGCCAGGAAAGGGGAACCTTATCTGGTACTGGGTGAGGGAAAAGGACTGAAGCCTTGAGGGCCAGCAGAAAGAATGGAAACCAGAATGCTATTTTCTAGTTTCATCCATTTGCCTGCAAAATTCATGATGTCCTTTTTAAAATAGCTGCATAGTATTCCATTGTGTAGATTAACCACATTCTTAGCACCCAGGTCACAAGACTCACAGCCATTTGAAACTATACTTCCAAGTAATTCAACACTCTTTTCTGAAGTCTGCAGGCACTCATGCTTGTGTGTAATACAATATGGATTGTACATGTGTATATACACATATATACATATTCAAACAATGAAATGCCTTAGAAAATAAATATGATTTATAGGAAGTATTAAGAATTAAATTTAGGGTTTTCCACATGCTAGGCAAGATTGCTGTCAATGAGCTATATCCCTAGGCCTCTTAAAAGTGGTTTTTAATTATAAGACAATACTTCACTAAGTTCCTAGGCTGGCCTTGAATACATTCTGTAGCCCAGCAAGCCCTTGGACTTGTGATCCTCCTGCATCAGCCTCCCAGCTAGCTATGATTACATGTCTGTATTACTAGGTCTGGCTCCAATGAAACTTCTGATTCTGTTTGGCAATCTCTAAGGACCATGGCCTCAACAGAGTAACTAACTAGAGCCAATATAAGTTGTCATATTAATTAGTACTAATGGGTTAATATGTTTTATAATATAATTTTCTTCATCACCATAAATATTTGTTGACTGAATGAAGTCAAAAGTCATTTTTAAACAATAAAACACTATAGGCTGTAGTTCATTTTTATGAAATAGTCATGCTGTTTACCATTAGGTCAGATTGATAAAACTGTTTACGGCTGTTCCTAATGCCTACAGTATGGTACATTTTCCAATGCATTTTGCCCTCCATCTTTTGTGCATGATATCCATATCAACTTTTCAGATATTAATGTTTCTACATTTTAAGTAAAAATATAGAGATCCATGGTGGTGAAGTGACTAGTTCAGAGTCAGTGATAGCTCAGAGCTGGTATTCAAGTTCTAAGCTTTATTAATCTGTCAGATATGACTTTTTAAAAAAGAAAGCCATATATATATACTCTCTTATCTCCTCTCTGCTCCTTCTGGACCCCCTTTTATTCTTAATACATTTCTTTCTGACATTCATTTTTTTCTTTTCTGTGACACACTGAGTTTAATTAGGGCTACTTGAATGAACACAGGCATAGGGTTTATACCAGTATTTATACCATTAAAAAAAGATCTTCCCAACCCCAGCAGATATTAACTGTCAATTTCTCCTGAGCTAGGAGGTGGGGCCTCATGAGTGCCTCCCCCATCTATGCTGGAGTGATGGAGTTCTATCTTGTGTGGAACTTGTGCAGGTAGTCGCAACTGCTATTAGTTCATGAATACAATGGCCATGTTGTATCTAGAAATCATTTCACTGCACTCTTTCCTACCTTCCAGTTCTTACATTCTTTCCACCATCTCTTCTCCCATATTACCTGAGACTTGGAGGGATATTGTTTAGGACTAAGTGTTCAACAGTCACTTATTAATCAGCACTTTGACCAGTTATGAGTCTGTGCATTAATTGTTGCCAGCTGTACAAAAAAGTTTCTCTGATGTGACTAAAAGTAACAACAGTTGATGGTATAAATATGCATATTTATTTAGAAAGCAGTTTTACTACATGTCTATTTTACTACATGTCAATGAAAAGGGTCATGCCACTATTGCATCAGTAGGTTCATTTTGCCTTTCAGGTCAGTATAGTAGCAAATGGGATCTACTGTTGGTTAGAAATGTTGGTTTTTCTCCCACAGTGGCCACTGCATCTCCTTCAGGCACTGTATAGATTGAAGAGAATGAAATTCCAAAAGAGAAAGCTCAAAGCTCAGTAAGAAAAGTTAGGACTAAGTTCAAAATATTCTAGTTCCCAGTCCACTACTTTCCACTGAGAAAGGAAGGATGGTATTTTAGGTGTAAAAAGAAAAGCAAACAATGCCAAAAAGTAAAGGCCTAGAAATTAGATGGCCTAAAGCAGAGATTCTCAACCTATGGGTCATGACCCCTTATTGAAGGAGGGTCAAATAATACTTTCACTGGGGTCAAATATTTACCCCACAATTCATAACAGTAGTGCCAAGGACCAGCCTTGGCTTGGAGAAGGGTTCTGAGAAAGGGGTACCTGGGAGCTGCAAAAAAAATGACTCAAAATCAAATTATGGGTTGCAAGCTGATGGCGTACATTCTGTTCAAAACAGCTTTCTCTGAAGATCTCTAGATAGCTCATTCAGTTAGCTTAGCTCTCACAGACCAAGGCCCAGTCTTTTATTTACATATCAATTCAGTCATTTGTTCCAGGTTCCCTTTTGGTTATCTCACAAATCAGCATTCCTTGACCCCAACCCCCCATTCGTAGAAAGAGACATCAAGCATATTTTTTAATATTCAGAAATCTGCCTAACTTTATAAGCACAAACAAACTTAGCTAGGTGAGATCCCATCCTGAGATTACCATTCCTACTATGCCTGGACCTAAATTCACCCTGTCCCAGTTCTTAAGGACTGTCCTGAAGGTATTAGTGCTTGCCATTTTGCTGAAACATAGACACCCTAGCCTCCTGGACTTGTGCAACTTCTAATTATCACAGAGTCATTAACCTTGACAGGGAGACTATTTCCTGATAACCTTGGCAGGAAAAATATTTCCTGAAGGAGGAATATGAAGAAATATATATATATTCACAGTGTCCTCACTCCCAGCAACTGTCAAACTGTAAACATTCATGGAGGCCCACATCCTGCTGGCTCTGTTCCAGGGGCAGGAAACCATGTCATACCATCCCTTCCACATGGCCTACCTGGACTTGGCATAGTAACAAAATTGCAGTTATGAAGTAGCAACAAAAATAATCTTTTGACTGGGAGAAAAGATTAGGAAGGTTGAAAACTACTTGTCTAAAGGAACAACTTTTCCAAGCTACGCCCCTCCATCCATCCACAAAGGCACATATCAGGTCTGAGGTCTTATCCTTCAAGAATAAGCTAATTTAGCAGGTGAAACATATAAAACTGAATTCACATTGTAGGTTCAGCAGCAGGCCTTTTTATTTAGTTAGCAATGAGCCATATTTTGAAGAACGGCCTCTCTCATGTAGCTTGCTATCTCAAAAGCTTTGAGGTTGAGAGGTCCTCCTTCTGTCCCCCTCTTTCCCATTGCCACCAGATACACAAACTCCATCTGAACTACAGTCAATGCTTGGCTTCCTCTACTTTGGCCTTTGGTACGGAGGTCCATGCTGTTGTTGCCCGGGGTGAACAAGTTGTCTCGGATCAACAGGCATTTGATTCCAGCAAGGGTGACTCCCTGAAGAAACATATTTTCTCTACCTTCTCTTGACAATAAGGTCTGAATTTCTTCCTGTGTCATTTGAATGAAGTTCCCTTCGGTAGAAGAAGCTAATATCCAGGGAGGACCGTTGGTGATAACAGCTGCATCACTGCACATCTCAGATTGTAGTAACAATTTGACACAGTCTTGCCAGATTTCTTGGCTGACATCCTCTAGGCACTGCATAGGTGAAGTATGCTGTCTCTGTAAGGTGAATATAAAGTTCCTAGAAGTTTGGTCTTCACAGAAAGTTTGTTATAGTTGGCTCAAGACATCTGATCAAATAAGACTGATAGAAAGTTACAGAAACAACTCAGTCTGGTTCTTGAGGCTTCTCTGAGTGGCAAGTTAGTGGAGTCTTGGGTAAAGTTGTGCCCCAAGCTGACTGCTAGTAACTTTGAAGCAAGAGTTATTTCACTGTGGCTTTATGAGTTACATAATAGTCATAATTGATTACATCATCAGAACCCTCTGGCAGTGGTATTCTGGGGCTGTCCTCTGGTTGGTAAGACAAGGAAATGGAGTAAACCTACTTCAATTACTATGGGAAGAACATCAACATCCAATAGGTATGTAGAGCACAAACATGTAATAACTGAGTCATAAGCTTGAGTGTAAAGCAAGACAGGTGAAACTCACTATGATAAATAGTGTTTAACATGTGATATTGTCTTTTAGAGACCTGAGCACTGCACTTAAAGCAAAACAGAATACTTGCTTACCAGTTCACATCTTCTTATGGGACAACATTATCACCCTTTTAGCTGTTTGTTTTTTCTAGCCTTTATTTTACCCTCTAGTCTACATCAACTTTAAATGTAGAGTGATTTACTATCATCACTTGTTTAGCTGGGTATTGAGCACTTAGTATGTGCCAAGCACTTACCTAAGTACTTGGGTAGGGAATTAAATAGACAAACTTCAGGAATAATGTAACTGACTTTCTAAATGACAGAGAAGATATCATTTACTGAAAATATTTTAGGAACCTAACATTTTCTTTTAAGTTTTCTTATCCATTCCCTGGATTTCCCACTCCTGTGAAAGTCCCTTTCTGAATTTTGACACCTCTATATTTGTTGTTAAGACATTCTGCTCTAATATGTCTTAAAGAGAACCACTTTAAGGAACCACTAATACCAATAGTGTCAAAACTCTGTGGTAGTTCTGAATATTCATTCATTCATTCAATAAGTACTTATTGATTACTGCATACTAATTACTGTAAACTAGGCTTGTCTCAAACCTTAGAGAGATTCTGTATTAATGAATATGACTTAACAGAAAGAAAAATAAATAACAGATGATAGGTACATTTCTATTCTATCAAATGACATTGACAACTTTGACAAAAAAGAGGAAAGTAAAGAATATTAGAGCAGCAGTAGTGGCTTTATTATAAGGTACTAAGATAAGGATTCTCTGATATATCGACATTTGGTCAACAATCTTACATAGATAAGTGAACAAGTATGTACATTTCAGAGGAAAGAAAACAACCTAGTCAGGAAGAAATAGCAAAAGTAAAGGCCTTAGGAGAAATGGCAAGGAATCCAGTCTGACTTGAGCAAAGAAAGAGAAAAATGGAAGATATAGGCAGGCATGACACTAGAGGAGCTGAGAGTTCTACATCTTGTACCAATGGCAGACTGAAGACTGAATGTCTCAAACAGCTAAGAGGAGGACAAAGCCCACTCCCACAGTGACACACTTCCTCCAACAAGGCAACACCTCCTAATTGTGCCGCTCCCCGGGCCAAGCGTATTCATATCATCACAACGCCCTACTTCCCCCTCAACCCCTTCATGGTATCACATCTCGGAAAGTTTCTTTTGCCAAAATTTTCCTTTCCCTCTCACTCCTTTGGATACCTCCTGTCTCTAAACAGATGTTCCCATCCCACACCTGCCATCATGTAAGTACATGGGTTTGAGCATCCCTCCAGTCCCAACAGGGCATTTGGAAGAAAGCAGGTAAATCTGAGAGAACCTAGCTCAGCTCTTCTGAGGGAAGAAATACAAGAAATAGCATTACTAGCTCGGTTGACACCTGCTTTGAAGTCTACCTACCATTTAGAGCTACTCCTGTTACTCTCATGTTTTCGGACACCCCTTCCTTTCCAATTCCAGCCTGCCCCTTTATATTCCCAGTTCTCCCTTCTGATAGTTTAGTTTTTCCATTTAGGGCTAAAGAACAGTGAAGAATTTCTAACTAGTCTGTGGTTAGTGTTTTCTATTGATTATTGCAGATTAGGCCTAGGCTAACTGAAGTCCATATTTTAATGAGAATAGTATGAGGTTTTGAAGTTAGGAGACTTGAATTAGGTGTTGTTTCCCTCCATTTAAAAATATTTTCTCCAGTTTTTAAAACTAGGAATACTGTGCTCACTTGTTTGCCTGAGACTTTGCCTGATGCAATGGGTAAAAGAAAGAACTCCACTGTTCAAACCTTTCTTTTTCTGATTTTCAGTTTCCTTGGGACTCTTTTCTATAAATAATAACCAGCATTAACTTTTTCTTGATGCCTTCATTTCTAATTTAGGTTATTTATACTAGGTCTCCTGGCATGGCATGAGGGATAGTGGCACCATAAAATAGCAAAGGTCCTTCAGTTCTGCTGTAGCCATACTTCTAATCTATGTATACTTGAGCCACTGTATGTACCCAGCTCAAACTCAGCTTGCTTTTCCTTTTCTTTATTTTGTTCAGGCAAAGAGAAGGCAGCAGAACTGCACTGTTTTTGAATGTTAAAATATTAATATTCTCTGTGTGCATAGGTGGAGGTGGATTAAAGGTATAAACTGGCTGGTAAGTACAAGAAAGAAGAATTGGTCCAGAAAAATAATAATAATAACAATTGAGATATACTGAGTGTTTAAGTATGTGGCAGGCCCGGTGCTCAGTAGTTTTCATGAATTTGATCCTCACTCTTTTAAAATGTCCATGAAAGATATTATTATTATAGCTCTAAGAATATAAGCAAGCACAGGCCTGTAGTGATAAAATGGCTTGTTTATATATGGGTACTCAGTTTTAGAGTGATATAAGTATAAGATTCCTTCTCAAGAAAACTTACTGACATAATGATGTATGATCATAGATTATTAGTATATAGCTTTATAAACTGGCCATACCCACATATTTAGTATGAAGAGAGATATTTCTTCCTCTAATCAACCTCCAACCCATGGATAAAACATTATCCTGATATCTAGTAATAGGTCAGTTTTGCTCACCCACTCCTTATGTTTTTCAAAGACAGAGTTTCTCTGTATAGCCCTGGCTATCCAGGAACATGCTCTGTAGACCAGACTGGCCTTGAAAACAGAGATCCTCTTGCCCCTGCCTCCTGAGTAATGAGATAAAAGGCATGTGCCACCATGTCTGGCCTTTTAAGGACATCAGAATGGATTTGTACAGCATATACTCCATTATTTGAAAGATTTGTTCTTTTCTTCCTTGTGGTTATAGATAATACTCATTGCTGTATGCTATTTGGTTTTGTTAGCATGCTACTGTTGATGAGGAAGTTTTAGATTTTACAATTACCAATATAATTTTTTCTGATGAATATGTTTGAATTTTTGAAGTAATATGTATACAAATAGAGTTTTTGGATAATAGCCATTTGTTCAACTAGATAGTATTAATTTACATACATTCCTATAGCCTACACGTAAGAAAAGACATGCCCTTGAAGTTAAAACTTGGGGTTCAATGACTATTAGTGTAATATTTCATGTCTGCCATAAATTTTATTGACTCTCTTGTTGGAATCAGCTTGCTCTTTATGTTTTCTCTACTGTCATTATTTCAATGTCATTTAGTACTATGTTGTTAACTATCATTATTGGAATGGAACAGATTTATTCTGTTATCAATTATTGACTTCAAAAAAGAGTACTGAGATTAACTGTGCATACTTTGATACCAGACTGAATTTATATCTCACCTCTGACTCTTAAATAGCTTTGTGATCTTGAAGCATATTTAACCTCTCTGTGCTGCAGTTTTGTTCTTTTCTAAAAAATTGATTGTTGTCATAGTTTGTATCTTGTAAAGTTATTTTAAGCATTAAAGGAATTAGTATGTTAAAAAATGCTAAAATGGTTTCTGCCCTGGGACAGATGCTTAGTTTAGCTTTGGTTAGCCATTACTATGATTTTTTACTGTTTGCGGAAACATGCCTATTGCAGAGTGCAAAGCTAGCTTAGTTCGAGCATCTGACTTCTTAGTTGCCTTAATTAAATGATAAGAGATACAAACCATTAAGTCAAAGAAAGAAGTCAAAACAGAAATGAAATTGGCAATTGAGACACGATTAGAGCTTGAAAGCAAACAGCATCTAGTTCCAGATGAGTATGAGGAATGTAGAATGAGGAAAGCTTTACAGAAAGAACTCTGGTCTCCTTTATTTTCCTTCTGCAGTGTGGTTTTCTCCTTTTCAGTAAAGAACTTCAACCTGTTCTACCCCTGCTCCAGCTTGCCATGCTTGGCTTGATGCTTAGGATCATTCTGTTCCTGGCTATTCCTGGGGTTGGGGTGTGCTAAGAAACTCCTTGAGGATTTCTAGTCTCCTTTTGGGTGTTAGTTTCAGGACCCACAAGATAGCATATCCCCCTCAGGAGGAAGAGGAAGAAGGAGAGAGAGGGACAGAGAAGAGGAAGAAGAGGAAGAAGAGGAAGAAGAGGAAGAAGAGGAAGAAGAGGAAGAAGAGGAAGAAGAGGAAGAAGAAGAAGAAGAAGAAGAAGAAGAAGAAGAAGAAGAAGAAGAAGAAGAAGAAGAAGAAGAAGAAGAAGAAGAAGAAGAAGAATGGGATTCCATGTCTATGGTTGCAACTTAATATGCCATATTTGGTTGAAATCCATGGGAGGCCTGCCTTTTCTGAAAGAAAACAGGGGAAGAGTATATTGGGAGAGAGGGGAGGTTGTTGGGAAGGGACTGATAGGAGAAGAGGGAGGGGAAACTGTGGTCGGGATATAATATATGAAAGGATAAAAAATACAAACAAATAAAATGAATGTGGATTCACACATAAGAGAAAACATGTTAACATATGTTTTCTGAGTTTTGAGGTGCCTTCTTCTTGATGTTCTTAGTATCTGAACTTTGCTTATACACCTACCAGCAGTGAATGGGTGTTCCTCCTCTTTCACATATTAACTAGCATTTGTTGTTTATTTTTCTTGATTTAGCAAGTTTAACTGTAGTGAGAAATGATCTCAAAGCAGTTTAAATATGCATTTTCTTGATGAATAAGAAGGATTTTTGCACTCTTTTGCACAATTTATTGGCCATTTGTGTTTCTTTTTTGAGAACTGCCTATCTATTTCATTAGTCCATTTATTGACTGGAAAATTATGTTTTGTTGCTTAATTTTTGAATATATAATTGTAAACATTAACATACTGTAAGAAATATATCTGGAAAACATTTGCTTCCATTTCACAGGTTGTCTCTTCAATCTTTACTGTTTCCATTGTTGTGAAGTACCATTTCAATGTAATGTAATCCCTTTTTTAATAATTCTTGTGATTATTTCCTATTCTATTGGAGTCCTTTTCAGAAATATCTTTTAAAAACTTTTTAAGATTCTTCTATTTTATTTTATCTGTGAATGTTTTGCCCACATGCATGTATGGCACCACATTTATAATTGGGGCCCACAGGGGTCCTTCCAAAGAGGGTGTTGGATACCCTGGAACTGGAGTAACAGATGGTTGTAAACCACCATGTGAATGAATGCTGGGAATTGAACTCAGGTCCTTTTCAAGAACAACAAGTGTTCTTAACTGCTAAGCTATCTCTCTAGTGTAAAAATAACTTTTATTCACCAGGTATAATTGCTATCTTGGAAGCTTAGTGCTGAATAAGCTCACTTTTTTTAGTTTTTTTCTTTTTTCCCTGAAATCTGGCTGGCTTGTTCAACTCAGTTGTTTTGGCTCAAATCTGCTCTCCAAGCTGATTGATTCAAACTGGCTTCTCTCAGCTTCTCACTGAATTGCTCTACTTGGCCTCAAACCAACTCTGACAATCTGTTCTTATCTTTTGGATCTTCACTCTCTGGCTCCTTCTGTCTTCACCTGCAACCTGTCTCTGTAAAACTGTCTTTCCTCATCCCCTCTCTCTAATAGTCTCTGGCTTCAACTGCCTTTGCTCAGAACCTGCATGAACTAACCAAGGAACTCAACTGCACTCAACTGAGTGAACTCAACTATCTTCTCTCTCTGCACTGCCCTTATATAGAGTCTCTTTCATGTACTGTTCTGAGAGTTGGACATATCTTATCTTTAACTCATTATGTCAAATCTTTCTCCGATTGACCACTTTCTCTGCCCCTCAGACATCACTTTAAGCATGGCTGCCTCCTTCTACAAGCTAACTGTACCTACATTGTTTGGAATTAAAGGTCTATATTCTAGCAAGAGAGATTAAAGGGGTGTAGTTCACTTGATAGAGTGCTTATTTAGCCTTCACAAAGCTGTGAGTTTGATCTAGGACTAACATAACAACAGATATGGTGGCACATGACTATAATCTAAGCACATGGGAGATGGAGACAGGCTAGGATTCAAGGCTAAGCTAATTATAAAATATAAGTTTAAAAAATAGTTTCAAGCTATAGATTTTTAAATGAAAATATCAGTGTCAAGCATGGGCTATATCTGTATGAGTTATTATTGGCCAAGGAAGACAAAAGGAAATCAAGCTCTAACTGAGATAGATGTTTCTATCCCTGTTTGTTATTATTCTTACTTCTAGAAAAGCCATCAACAATCCTATCCATCTATGGACCATACTGGTATGCTTACTGGTGTCATAGTAACATGAATGCTTTGGAGTTAACCAATGGCTTTCAGATTAGATTTACAGCTTTGTTCCATGGGAGGGAGTACATGCCTGGTATAGTAAAGCTGGTTTAAAAATAAACTATGGCTGGGGGCTCAGAGGCATTAGGGTAGAATCTATTACTGCTTTTTAAACAAAGGGACATATATCCAGAATACTCTCTAAGTATTTGGGGTTGTACTCCAAATGAGTGCTCCTCTCAGCCTAGGTCAGAAATGCTTATTTTTCAGTTGACAATGAATAATGCAGAGACTCATGACTGATCAAAATGGTGAGAGTAAGTAACTATTGAGTACTCAGCTTTAAAGAGAACATCTATATCACTTTTCTCAAGGCCCAGGGGACATTCTGGAAGAGGGAGAGGAAAGATAGTAGTAGGGAAAGAGTGGGAGAAGCCCTATGAATAGTTGTCTACTGGATGGTTTTTGTAGTCGTGAATACACAACATCTGTGGTTACCTGCAGAAAACTGGTTCTAATGGTAGACATGAAAAAGGAGAGGAGCTAGTTGGGGAGAAGTGGGCCAACAGGAGTATTAGGGGGATTAAAAATGGTAAATGTGGTGAATGTTGTCACAGTACATTGTATACATGCATGAAATTATAATATATATATGAAAAAAGCATATCATCTACAATAGGGCTAAACCGACTTATTTATTTCTTATTTCTATTTCCTTTACTACTTTTCTTTTGTTCTAGCTAAACACTGAGCACTATGTTGATTAAGAATGGAATGGGTGCTCTTGTTCAAGGTTTTTGAAGGAGTGCTTTCAAATTTAGTTCTTCAATTTAATACAACACTGGTTATAGGTCTGTCATATATAGCTTTTATTTTGTTGAGCTATATAGAGAGTCCCATTATGTAGTCCTAGCTGTTTTGTAACTTGCTATGTAAACCAGGCTAGCCTGGAATTCAGAGATCTGCCTGCCTCTGCCTCCCAGGTGCTGCCATTAAAAGCGTAAGCTACCATGCCTGGCTCCACAGTTTCTTTCTTTCTTTCTTTTAAATTAAAAAAAAACAACTTTTTATTGATTGTGAGTTTCATACCATGCACCCTAATTCTACTTATTTCCCCATCCCTTTGTATCTTCCCTCTACTCTTGCATTCTCCCCCTCAAAAGAAAATAAAAAACAAAATTAAAATAAATAAAAACAAAACAAAGCATAGAAAACATCTTATCATGGAAGCCTTACTGTGTCAGAATATGTTACACAGTATACCCTTTTGTCTATCTGTCTGTCTATCTATCTATCTATCTAAATTTTTATTAATTTTCAAACAATATACTAACAGCAGTGAACATTTCATCTTTAGGAGACCATGCTAGCTAACTGAGTTGCCGTTTGTTGTTTTTGTTCAGTAATATTAACAATCATTTTATTTTTGGCTGTACTTTCCCACTAGATTTTGAGTATTACTGCTTGTTGAGATAATTCACCATGAGAAGAAAATTAACATAAAGATCTTTGGCAAACATATGTATCAGTTTGTATGAATTACAGCCTTAATAAAATTCTTAAACTCTTTATTTGTATATAAGAATATTCTTGAAAGAGAAATGCATAACAATTAGTCTAATAAAAATTTTCTTGTACATTACTTGAGATATTTTGCTTAATGCAAAACATTTTAATTACTTTTTAATTTTGGTTTTAGTTTTATGAGACATGATTTCTCTACATAGTCCTGACTGTCCTGAAACCTATTTTGTACACTAGCCTTCTCTTGAATATACAGAAATCTGCCTGCCTGTACCTCACAAGTGTTGGGTTTAAGGGCACATGTTACTACACCCAGGTTATATTTTTAGTATTGTACACTATATATGTGTGTGTGTGTTAAATAACACTAGTAAAACTATCATTTATTTGTATGCATATAAACTATTTATTTACCTATTATACACCCATATATCACTATTATATCCTATTATTTTTGATATGTCAGATGATATGTATATCATTATATATATATATATATATATATATATATATATATATATAGTTAAAGTGCCTGCAGCAGAGTTCAAGAGGGTTATGCTCTGAGATCAAGAATCGACAAATGGGACCTCATGAAATTACAAAGCTTCTGTAAGACAAAGGACACTGTAAATAGGACAAAATGGCAACCTACAGATTGGGAAAAGGTCTTTACCAATCCTATGTCCTATAGAGGGCTAATATCCAATATATACAAAGAACTCAAGAAGTTAGACTCCAGAGATCCAAATAACTCTATCAAAAAATGGGGAACAGAGCTAAACAGAGAATCCTCAACTGAGAAAACTCTAAGGGCTGAGAAGCACCTGAAGAAATGTTCAACATCCTTAATCATCAGGGAAATGAAAATCAAAACAACCCTGAGATTCCACCTCACACCAGTCAGAATGGCTAAGGTCAAAAACTCAGGTGACAGTAGATGTTGGCAAGGATGTGGAGAAAGGGGAACACTCCTCCATTGCTGGTGGGATTGCAAGCTGGTATAACTTCTCTGGAAATCAGTTTGGTGGACCCTCAGAAAACTGGACATAATACTACCTGAGGACCCAGCTATTCCACTCCTGGGCATATACCCAGAAGATGCTCCAACATGTAATAAAGACACATGCTCCACTATGTTCATAGCAGCCATATTTATAATAGCCAGAAACTGGAAACAACTCAGATGTCCCTCCACAGAGGAATGGATACAGAAAATGTGGTACGTTTACACAATGGAATACTACTCAGCTATTAAAAACAATGACTTCATGAAATTCGCAGGCAAATGGATGGACCTTGAAAATATCATCCTGAGCGAGGTAACACAGTCACAAAAGAATGAACACGGTATGTACTCCCTGATAAGTGGTTATTAGCCCAAAAGTTCGGAATACCCAAGAGTCACTTCACAGCAACCATTGGGCTGACTGTGAGGTCCCAGATGGAGGAGTTGGAGAAGGGACTGAAGGAGCTGAGGGAGTTTGCAGCCCCAGGGAGGGAGCAACAGTGGCAACTGGCCTGACCTCCCTATACTCCTGGAGACTGGATCACCAACCAAAGAATACACATGGAGGGACCCATGGTTCTGGCCACATATGTGGCAGAGGAGGGTCTTGTTAGCCATCAGGAGGAGGAGAGGCTATTGGGCCTGAGGGTGTTAGATGCCCCAGTATAGGAGAATGACAAGGAGGGAAGACAAGAGTGGGTGGGTAGCTGGTTGAGGGAATACCCCCATAGTGGCAGGGGAGGGGGAGGGAATAGAGAGGTTCCAAAGGGGAGATCTGGAAAGGGGAAACATTTGAAATGTAATTAAAATATATATTTAAAAAAATAGAAATAAAAAATAAATAAAAGTAGATTGGGAGAGTCTATATTGATAATATATTCAACCACACCAGTGCTGGGAGGGAGCTGCTGCTACTGGAGACATCAGTCCAGTCTAAAAGTGAAACTATAGCGTTTAGCTGGGATGTGAAATGCTGAGCCCATCTAGAGCAAGACTGACAAATAGGTAAGTGAACAGGAGGTCAAGTAGGCTGCATCAACATCAGGGTACCCTTTGGATCCAAAGCTTCAGAAACAGTTGGGAAGTCCTCAGGCCTTAATGTACACTGAAGGTATCAGATGATAGGCTAATGTTGGACCATGCTATAACAGTGTTATGCCCATTGCTTAATGGAGTCCAGGTCAGGGAGTTATACTATTTTCTTGATCTGTCAAGCTTGCTAAGTTCTTTCGCCTGATTGCTTTTATGATTTTAATATACCCATGTGCCCTTACAGTCTCAATTCACCTCAATAAACGTAAAGGCTGGGTTCCATTTGTATATCCACATATAGGTCATTTATTAGTCTGTATTGGATGGGTGATGCCTGACAGATGGTCCATTTCTGGGTCTGTTCAGGGGCTACAGTCATTGTCCTCTTCCCTTAAATTAGACTCACAAGCTGCTTGTAAAATAGATTATTACAGCAATGCAAACCCTGAAAAAATTTGTTTCCTATAACATGGAGTAATATAGAGGATGGCCTGATCCCAACAAAACTTTAATTCAATGTGTAGATATTGAGAAGAGGAATTTAAAAGGGGGTCTAGTGTTCATGAGTCCTTCATCACAGTGCTAGCAGAGAAGCTTTAGGTTTAAATAAAGAGTAAGAAGGATGCATAATTACACAGTCTTGATCAAGATCTGGTCCTTCAAGGTGTCCCAAGGTACTCTATATTGGTTCAGGGTACAGATGGTTACCTCTGTTTCAGTTTATGACCTTCCCATCATAATTTTCTTCATCTGAGGGACAGAGTCTAAGAGTCTGTGGGAAGATTCCACTATTCTGGGAATCTAGAGCTACTGGAAAAGAGGTTAAGGACAATCTTTGTACCTTCAGACAAAGTAGAGGAGACAGATGCAGTATGAGGGAAGATATCTAAGGCTTTTTGGTTTACTGTTAGTTACATGTACTCCTAAGTGACAATCAACGATTTTTAGAAAAGGTTGATTCTAAGTTCCTGTTTTAGTGTACTCCAGAGAGGGGGGCAAAAATTACACCAAACATAGATCTAATTGACTTATCAGGTAATGAATAGATGAGTCTCCATTAAACAAAAACATAATGAGAGCTCCCAGGCAATGAGAGGACAGAGGGCTTTGTACAATGAGAACAAAGAAATGGCACAAAAGAAAAAAGAAAAAGAAAGAAGAAGGAAAGAAAAGCTACTCTGAATCGGGTTGATTGAATTTTGTATTTTCAAGGAAAAAAAGTTTGTTTTGCCTGGGTCTCTATGCATCCTTAACGTTTTTGTTTAACTGATACATGGCATGAAGAGCTCCACTGTGCTTTGATCCTGTCAGTTGTGCTAGCCACTGAATAGGGAAGGCACTTTCAGGGGCATTGCACTTTCAGAGAGTCTTTCCTTTATTTTTAGGCAAAATTTTATGGTGCAAGCTGAGCATGCTCAGAGGCATTATTGTCTGTTTCATTTTTATATATTTTTGCTTTTTGAAATTTATTTGCTTATTTGTATGTGGTGGGGTGCTCATGTGCTACAATGTTCACATAGAGGGAGAGGGCTACTTGGAAGCATCAACAGTTCTATCCTTCTACTATGTGGGTTCCAAGGTTCACATTCAGATCCTCAGGCTTATAGACAAATGTCTTTACTGTCTGAGCCATCTCAGCAGCCGCAGTTGAATCTTCAAAATGTTTGCTCCACAACCTTACCTGAACATGCTCAAGGAATGAGCTAACTCATATATGAGTATGTATAGACTCTCTGAATAAAATTCTGATGTTCTCTAGATGTAATAAAGTGATTTTTATAAAGTATTTGCCAATAATTTGCTTAGAAAATATTAAGTTACACGAAGGTAAAAACTTTATGTAAAGTGATATTCTGCCTTTGTTAGGCAGTTAAGACAACCCTGGCTGATACTCACTAACGAATCAAGACCTGTGCATCTCATCAGGAAGAGTAGCAGGGTGACCCTGGCTACAAGCTGCACTGAAAAAGCAACATTTTTACATTTTGAATCTCTTCATTTGTGAAAACAAGGGAACCTTGACATTTTGACCTCTTAAAATATGTTTAATTGCTCAAAGCATAACTTGGGGCTGTGAATCTATAGAGGTTGAGGGAATTTCTGTTCAGGGTTTGCTCCCCTTTGTGCATCATCCAGAACTGGTTGCCTGCTATTATTAAATCATTTTCCTTTTATTAGTCTGTTACTGCTTGGAGTGATTTCTCACTGGGATGGCATAAACGTACTACACCATTCTTTGTTCATGGGGGCATTGCTTTATGTCTTGCTGCAGGTAATAAATTTTTCTCCATTCTGATACCTTCACTGTGTTTATTTCATTCACCAAGATGTGAACCCATTGTGTTTTGTTATAAATCGGTCTTTCTGAGATGGGACCTTCCTTGTGATGGCTTATGAGCTATTCTTTCTCAACTTCCAGTAGGTAATGCAAAAATAATAATAATAATAATAATAATAATAATAATAATAATAATAATGATACAAGCAAAACAAAATAAAAACAAAAATACAAAAAAGAAAACCTGTCTTCAGCCTTCCTATATTATTGGAGACAAGTCCGAACTTATTATAAGGAATATCTTCTTGGAGCCACTGTCATCCTAAGAAAACGGGGACTGTTTTAAATCTTTATTCAGTAGTTGCCCCAGACTCCTTTGCCACCTAATAGACATTTTATAACAGAATGACAACTGGATAGATTAAGGAAGTATACAAAGGGTCAGCTATAAATTTAGATGGGTCTGGAAATCTGAGAGATTATTACCATCCATGCTGACATAAAAGTTTGAGAGATGAAAAGGAGTCTCAGTCTGGAAGTGGAGGGATCAGAGTCTTGAGAACCACGGAAAACTCTAGTTGTGAGCAGTTTAAAGTTTGGTAAATCAGCAATCATTTCCCAGCCTGCAAGCCTGCATAGAGGTTATGAAGGTCGAGCGGGAAATGCAGCATCATTTTTGTTTGTTTGACATTGTTTTATATTTCAGAACCCTTAGATATGTAGTTTGTACAGTTTCAATGGTGTACATCACCAAAACAAATGTTTTATCTGGGAAAAATATAAATAAACAAATGAATAAAATGGTATATCAATTTTCAAATTCTCTTTGATCTCCTGGACACCTGACAGAGATGGGAGAAAACAATGACCCTCTGAGGATATTTCTGCAACTTTTCAGAATCAGAATCTGGGATTGTTACTATATATATTCAGACATCATATTTAGACATCCTGTCTTAGCCATGATATTTCCTTTTGTCTAAGAATTTAATTTCTATTGTTTCTTCCTTTGCACTTTAGAAAGCCAGTCCTCAGATTCCACGGCTGTTCATCTTAATCTCTTTGTGATACAACAACAGAAACGAGGACAAGGCATGAAGAGGAAGGAATGAGGTGAATCTACCAACTGTCCTATCTTTAAAGTAGGTTTGCAGGTCCCTTTAATATTGATAACAGGAAAGTTCATTTAGGAGATTAGAGATAACAAAGAAGTCTGCCCTTCTGGCATTCCTGCCCTCAGGAAAGACAGAACATTTCCTGCTTCTAGTTAAGGACAAGATTCACCCTGGTTCTTTTGGAGGTCAAGCTACCTGACTAGTTTCTCTGTCTCTTGTTCTCATAACTTTTATTGGGGAAAATGATTCTTTCTAACTTGGAGATTTTATTAAATATTTCAAATAATAAATTTAAAACAGGACTCATAAAAAGATGAAGAGGAAGTATTAAGTAATGGAGACAAATATATATTAATATATGTATGTAATATATTAATATATTCATATATTAATATATTTTGTACATTAATATATATTTTATATATTATTTATATTTATATTGTATAATATATATTTAATATAAAATATATTTTAAATTAAAACATTAAAAATAAATTTTAAAATTTTATTAAAACTTTATTGTAAAGAACTTCCAAATAAATAATGTCATGATACTAGCTAGACCACAAGTCTATAAATTTCAGTGAATTTTTATGATTAGGCTAGTCTTTTTTTATTTGTTTTGTTTTGTTTTTTGTTTGTTTGGGTTTTTTGTTGTTTTTTTGTTTTGTGAGGCAGGGTTTCTCTGTGTAGCCCTGGCTGTCCTGGAACTCACTCTGCAGACCAGTCTGGCCTCGAACTCAGAAATCCACCTGCCTCTGCCTCCCAAGTGCTGGGATTAAAGGAGTGCACCACCACTGCCCGGCTAGGCTAGTCTTCTTGAAGCTGTCAAGCTTCACATTGGATTTATACTTACAAGAAATTGTATTTTTATGCACTTACCCTGAAAATAAAATTTTAAAGCAAAGGATGTGTATGAAATTATGAATGAAGATAGAACAAAACTATTTTGAAAAGATTCATAAAAATGACAGCCTGGAAACCTACTTCATATCTCAGAGTATTTCTGTAATAATAATGTACAGGGTGGTTTTGTGTCAACTTGACAAAAGCTGGAGTTATCACAGAGAAAGGAGTTTCGGTTGAGAAAATGCCTCCATGAGATGCAGCTGTAAGGCATTTTCTCAATTAGAGATAAAGGGGGGAGGGCCCCTTGTGAGTGGTACCATTTGTGGGCTGGTAGTCTTAGGTTCTATAAGAAAACCAGCTGAGCAAGCCAGGAGAGTCAAACAAGCCAGTAAGGAACATCCCTCCACGGAATCTGCATCAGCTCCTGATCCCTGACCTGCTTGAGTTCCAGTCCTGATATTAGTCCTCTATCAGACGTAGGATTGGTAAAGATCTTTTGCTAATCTGTAGGTTGCCGTTTTGTCCTATTGACAGTGTCCTTTGCCTTACAGAAGCTTTGTAATTTTATGAGGTCCCATTTGTCAATTCTTGATCTTAGAGCACAAGCCATTGGTGTTCTGTTCAGGAACTTTTCCCCTGTGCCCATGTGTTTGAAACTTTTCCCCACTTTCTCTTCTATTAGATTCAGTGTATCTGGTTTTATGTGGAGGTCCTTGATCCACTTGGACTTGAGCTTTGTACAGGGTGATAGGAATCGATCAATTTGCATTCTTCTACATGTTGGCTGCCATTTGAACCAGCACCATTTGTTGAAAATGCTGTCTTTTTTCCACTGGATGGTTTTAGCTCCTTTGTGAAAGATTAAGTGTCCATAAGTGTGTGGGTTCATTTCTGGGTCTTCAATTCTATTCCATTGATCTACCTGCCTGTCATTGTACTAATACCATGCAGTTTTTATCACTACTGCTCTGTAGTACAGCTTGAGGTCAGGGAGGCTAATACCCCCAGAAGTCCTTTTCTTGTTGAGAATAGTTTTTCCTATCCTGGGTTTTTTGTTATTTCATATGAATTTGAGAATTGCTCTTTCTATGAAGAATTGAGTTGGAAGTTTGATGGGAATTGCATTGAATCTGTAGATTGCTTTCGGCGGGATGGCCATTTTAACTATATTAATCCTGCCAATCCATGAGCATGGGAGATCTTTCCATCTTCTGAAGTCTTCTTCGATTTCTTTCTTCAGAAACTTGAAGCTCTTGTCATACAGATCATTCACTTGTTTGGTTAGAGTCACACCAAGATATTTTATATTGTTTGTGACTATTGTTAAGGGTGTCATTTCCCTAATTTCTATATCAACCTGTTTATCCTTCGAGTTTAGGAAGGCTACTGATTTGCTTGAGTTAATTTTGTATCTGGCCACATTGCTGAAGGTGTTTATCAGCTGTAGCAGATCTCTGGTGGAGTTTTTCAGGTCACTTAAATATACCATCATCTGCAAATAGTGATATTTTGATTTCTTCCTTTCCGAATGTATCCCTTAGACCTCCCTTTGTTGTCTAATTGCTATAGCTAGAACTTCAAGTACTATATTGAATAGATAGGGAGAGAGGGGGCAGACTTGCCTAGTCCCTGATTTTAGTTGGATTGCTTCCAGTTTCTCTCCATTTAGTTTGATGTTGGCCACTGGTTTGCTGTATATTGCTTTGACTATGTTTAGGTATGCTCCTTGAATTCCTGATCTTTCCAAAACTTTTATCATGAATGGATGCTGAATTTTGTCAAATGCTTTTTCAGCATCTAATGAAATGACCATGTGGTGTTTTTTCTTTGAGTTTGTTTATGTAGTGGATTACACTGATGGATTTCCAGGTATTGAACCATCCCTGCAACCCTGGGATGAAGCCTACTTGACCATGGTGAACGATCATTTTGATGTGTTCTTGGAGTCAGTTTGTGATAATTTTATTGAGTATTTTTGCATCGGTATTCATAAGGGAAATTGGTCTGAAGTTTTCTTTTATTGTTGGATCTTTGTGAGGTTTTGGTATTAGTGTAACTGTGGCCTCATAGAATGAATTGGGTAGTGTTCCTTCTGTTTCTATTTTGTGGAATAGATTGAAGAGTATTGGTATTAGGTCTTCTTGGAAGGTCTGATAGAATTCTGCACTGAACCCATCTGGTCCTGAGCTTTTTTTGGGCTGGTAGACTTTTAATGACTGCTTCTATTTCTTTAGGGGTTATGGGACTGTTTAGATGGTTTATCTGATCCTGACTTAACTTTGGTATTTGGTATCTGTCTAGAAACTTGTCCGTTTCGTCCAGATTTTCCAATTTTGTTGAGTATAGGCCTTTGTAGTAGGATCTGATGATTTTTTGAATTTCCTCAGAATCTGTTGTTATATCTCCCTTTTCATTTCTAATTTTGTTAATTTGGATACTATCTCTGTGCTTCTGGTTAGCCTGGCTAAGGGTTTATCTATCTTGTTGATTTTTCTCAAAGAACCAGCTCCTGGTTTTGTTGATTCTTTGTATAGTTCTTATTTCCTGCCTTCTATTCCTCTTAGGTGTATTAACTTCTTTTTGTTCGAGAACCTTCAGGTGTGCTGGTAAGCTGCTAGTGTATGCTCTCTCCAGTTTCTTTCTTTTTTTTTGAGGCACTCATAGCTATGAGTTTTCCTCTTAACACTGCTTTCATTGTGTCCCATTAGATTAGTTGTGTTGTTCTATCATTTTCATTAAATACTAGGAAGTCTTTATTTTCTTTCTTTCTTTCTTCCTTGATCAAGTTATCATTGAGTAGAGCATTGTTCAGTTCCCATGTGTATGTGGGCTTTCTGTTGTTGTTGCCATTGAAAACCAGCCTTAATACGTAGTAATCTGATAGGAGGCATGGGATTATTTCAATCTTCTTATGTGTGTTGAGATTTGTTTTGTGAGCAATTACATGGTAAATTTTGGAGAAAGTTCCATGAGGTGCTGAGAAGAAGGTATATTCTTTTGATTTATGATGAAATGTTCTATAGATATATGTTAAATCTATTTGGTCCATAACTTCTGTTAGTTTAACTGTGTCTCTGTTTAGTTTGTGTTTCCAAGATCTGTCCATTGATGATAGTGGGGTGTTTAAGTCTCCCACTATTATTGTGTGAGGAGCAATGTGTTCTTTGAGCTTCAGTAAAGTTTCTTTTATGAATGTGGGTGTCCTTGCATTTGGAGCATAGATGTTCAGAATTGAGAGTTCTTCCTGGTAGATTTTTCCTTTGATGAGGATGAAGTGTCCTTCCTTATCTTTCTTGATGACTTTTGGTTGAAAGTCGATTTTATCAGATATCAGAATGGCTACTCCTGCCTGTTTCCTGGGACCATTAGCCTGGAAAATTGTTTTCCAGACCTTTACTCTGAGTTAGTGTTTGTCTTTAACACTGAGGTGTGTTTCCTGGATGCAGCAAAATGCTGGGTCCTGTTTATGGATCCAGTGTGTTAGTCTATGTCTTTTTATTGGGGAATTGAGTCCATTGATGTTAAGCGATATTAAGGAATAGTGAATGTTGCTTCCTGTTATTTTCTATGTTATTTTTATATTTGTGTGTTTATCTTCTTTTGGGTTTGTTGAAAGATTACTTTCTTGCTTTTTCTAGGGTGTAGTTTCCCTCCTTGAGTTGGCGTTTTCCATCTATTATTCTTTGTAGGGCTGGGTTTGTGGAAATATACTGTGCAAATTTGGATCTGTCATCGAATATTTTGGTTTCACCATCTATGATTATTGAGAGTTTTGCTGGGTATAGTAGCCTGGGCTGGCAGTTGTGTTCTCTTAGTGTCTGTATGAGATATGTCCAGGATCTCCTAGTTTTCATATTCTCTGGTGAGAAATCTGGTGTAATTCTGATAGGTCTTCCTTTATATGTTACTTGACCTTTTTCACTTACTGCTTTTAATATTCTTTCCTTGTTTTGTGCATTTGGTGTTTTGACTATTATTTGACGAGAGGAATTTCTTTTCTGGTCCAATCTATTTGGAGTTCTGTAGGCTTCTTGAGTGTTTATGTTCATCTCTTTCTTTAGGTTAAGGGAGTTTTCTTCTATAATTTTGTTGAAGATATTTACTGACCCTTTAAGTTGGGAAGCTTCACTCTCGTTTATACCTATTATCCTTAGGTTTGGTCTTCTCATTGTGTTCTGGATTTCCTGGATATTTTGGGTTAGTAACTTTTGCATTTTGCACTTTCTTTGAATGTTTTTTCAATGTTTTCTATGGTATCTTCTGCACCTGAGATTCTCTCTTCTATATCTTGTATTCTGTTGGTGATGCTTGCATCTATGACTCCTGATCTCTTTCCTAGGTTTTCTATCTCCAGAGTTGTCTCCCTTTGTGATTTCTTTATTGTTTCTATTTCCATTTTTAGATCTTGGATGGTTTTGTTCATTTCCTTCACCTGCTTGATTGTGTTTTCCTGTATTTCCTCTTTAAGATCTTCTAGCTGTTTACCTGTGTTCTCTTGTATTTCTTTAAAGGAGTTATTTATTTTCTTCTTAAAGTCTTTTATCATCATCATAAGATGTGATTTTACATCTGAGTCTTGCCTTTCTGGTGTGTTGGGGTATCCTGGGCTTGCTGTGGTGGGAGAACTGGGTTCTGATGATGCCAAGTTGCCTTGGTTTCTGTTCCTTATGTTCTTGCCCTTGCCCTTTGTGGCGCAGTGCTCTGGCAGGCAGTCTGGCACACCGGTTGAGCACAGGCAAATTCTGGGAGATTCCGTGAAGTAATTTCCAAGGGACTGGAAATGTTATGCCAAGGCTCCCAGAAGCTTTTTGGCTTCACCCAGGGTCACATATCACGCCCGGGTGGAGGCATGTGGGCTTAGCAACATCCCTTCTCAGTTACTATATCTGCTTTGCCTCTCTGGGAGAGGCTGGTTGGGTACAGTTCCATCCATGCCACTTTTCACATGATGAAAATAAACCTCTTGGAATTATGAACTGTCTTTTCATCTGGACCTGGCGTGGGAAGCGAGGGATCCAGCCCTCAATTCATGAGCCATGGCTAATCTCTTCTTGTGGGAATCCCAGAGCTCCTAGACAGGTACCCATTTACCCAAGCCTAAGCAGCTAGCCAGGCGCCCAAAGCCGCAGAGACCTGGTCCCAGTGGAAACCCAAGCTGTGCTCAGGCTAACAGGTCTGTGGCACCCTGCAGTGACTGTGGTGCCCCAGGCTAGAGAACCCATGGAGAAGGCTGCAGAGCATTCCCCCGGTAATGGCCCCCTCCCCCACCCATGGGCAGGGCCTGAAGAGGCTTTCCACAGCTCCCAACCTGCCTGTTGGACCCTGTGGGAAGATTAGAGGCCACTTCCCACATGCCCTGTCCCACTCAGTGCCGCAGGGCCCCAGGGACAGACACGTGGGGCTTTGTTCCACAGCTCCAGGCTTGTTCCCAACATCTGGCACCAACAACGTGGGGCAAAACCCAGCTTCCAGTGTACCTCCAGTTGGCGACTAACCTACATCAAAACTCCAGATCACTCGAGGACCGTGAGTACAAAATATGGGCCTTCCTCTATTTTCTTTTTCTCTCTCTCTCTCCAAGCGTTCTTGGCTAGTTTCCCTTCCCCAGTCTCCATTGTGAAGCCTCCTGTTTAGCTAATGGATCTGCTTCTCACAGCAGCTCAGGTTCTGAGTGCCTTGCTCCCCCATCTGCAGCTTAACCTGCTGTTTCCTGAGGTCCCTGCAGGCCAAGATGCCAATTTCTCTCCCCCAGCCCCCACCACAAGGGCTCCTGTTTAGCTAAGGCTCCGAGTGCCTTGCCCCCCCCCCCCCATAGATGGCTTTATCCTCGATTTTTTAAGGTCTCTGCAGGCTAAGAGACCAGTTTCTTTCCCCCAGCACCAGTGCAGTAGCTCCTGCTTGGTTATAACACCGAGCTTCTCGCTTTCTCCTCTGGTGCTGGCTGTTCTATCAAGCCTCTATGTTTCTTCCTCTAAGCTTTTTTCTTTCAAGGTTGGCCTTTCTTCTGCTTTTACATTTAGGCTAAGAAAAACAAATGGGGAATAACCAACTGCCACGTGGCAGAGCAGCCCCTCCCCTCCTCACCTAGCCCACCAAAAGTCTGCCAAGACAAAGAAACAACTGAGCTTTGTTTCTCCCTAACAGGAATACCTGAAACTGTGTTCTGTGCTTCTCAACTCAAAATTATCTTGCTTCTTTATTTAAATGTTTATTTTTCTCCCTAGCATTCGTGATATATGTCCAAAAAAATTCTTCCAACTTGTTTAAGATTTCATTAAGGTTCAAAAGTCACCTAATCTACTCCCACAGGTCAAATCAACTATGTGGACCACCGTTTCTTCAATCCTTAATTAACAACCACTTTCCTTTAACAGACAAACTGTTACTGCCAATCCCAAAACTTTTCCTCAGCCATACAAAGCAGACTTAAAATATGCCTTCCAGGAGCATGATATGCTCCCAAGCAAGCCATCACAGGCTTAACTTGTTTGCTGTTAACCCTATGCAGAAATCCCCCTGCTGGGATTCTGCTCCTCTGTGATTTTCCTACAGGCTTATCCCCCAAAAAAGCTTGATGCCACAGATCCAGCAGAGACAACACCATCTCCTGGGACCTGCCTGTGTCTACAAAGCTGCCTTCCTCCCGACAGAAGACTCCTGAGACACACACTGAGATCCAGAGACACATGCTCAGCCCCACAGAGGACAGACATGAGACTTTCCAGCTACAGATGCCAAAGCCAAATGGCTACTGAACTTGGGAGAAGCTATATGATAGTAAGGAAACCATGATGTCTGTCTAGATTAATCAAATGTTGTTTTAAACTGATGTTACTACCCTTGAACTGTACCGTCCATGGAACAATTAATTGGTTCAATGATCCCTTGCCTTCCCAAACTCCCCTCTTTACCCTCTGGCTTAGCTGTGCTACCACTCCAACCTGTGCAGTGTTTTCTTTTGATATTGCCACCCCACCCAAAATTTTTACTATAAATGACATCTCTTCCTTAAAAAAGAAAAAGGGGGAATTTGTGGGGCAGTGATCTGGCAGGCAGTCTGGCACACAGGTTGAGCACAGGCAAACTCTGGGAGACCCCATGAAGTAATTCGCAAGGGACTGGAAATGTTATGCCAAGGCTCCAGGAAGCTTTTTGGCTCCAGCCAGGGTCACATATCACGCCCCGGTGGAGGTGTGGCCACTTCCCAGGTAGAGGCGTGTCCACACAGCCCAAAGCCATCCCCATGTTAGTGAGATACCTAGAGGCTTAGCCATGCCCCTTCCCAGTTACTATATATGCCCTGCCTCTCTAGGGGAAGGGGGTACAGTTCCATCCATGCCACTTTTCACATGATGAAAATAAACCTCTTAGAATTATGGACTCTCTTCCTCTGGACCCTCCGTGGGAAATGAGGGATCTAGCCCTTGATTAATGAGCCTCAGCTAATCTCTTGTCATGGGAATCCCAGCACTCCTACACGGTACCCATTTACCCAAGCCTAAGCAGCTAGCCCGGCACCCAAAGCCACAGAGACCTGGTCCCAGTGGGAACCCAAGCTGTGCTCTGGCTAACCTGTCTGCGGCACCCTACGGCCACTGCAGTGCTCAGTGCTAGAGAACCCACAGAGACAGCTGCTGAGTGTTCCTGGGAATGGCCCCTCTCCCACCTACGGGCAGGGCCTGCAGAGGCTTTCCACAGCCCCCCAACCTGATGGTCGGACTGTGTGGGAAGATGCTCGGCCGCTTCCCATGTGTCCTGTCCCATCCAGAGCCAAATCGCTCCTGGACAGACATATGGGGCTTCATTCCACGGCGCCAAGGGCATATCCCAACAGCCATTTGCTGTTTGGTTGTCTTTAGTGTTAGCTGCTTTTGCTCTCTCTGACTGTGGCTTGTCCCTCCTGCAAGCCTTTGCATCAGTACTCCTTGAAGACCATCTCTCTCTGAGAGGAATTTGGGTTTGGAGAGCTGTGGTACAGGGTCATCTCTGTGGTGGAGACAGAAACCAGAAGGATCTTGTCCCTAGCTGTCCCTTGGTTCCTGTGTCCTGATGGCTCTGCATGGGTCCCTCTTGATTGAGGAATTTGAACAGAAGTGGTGGTCTTCCTGTGCTCGAAGGTGTGTCGGCACTCCTGGGATACCAGCTCTCTCCTGGCACTGAATATGGAGCCCTGTGTCACAGGATCAGTTCCCTGGCCACAGAAGGAAACCGGAAGGCCACACTCAATCCCTGTGTCTTGAGGGTTCTGGGTGGGTCCCACTGAGCAGAGGTACTGGCCTTACCCCCAATCACAGGCTTGTGCACACTCCTGGAAGGCTAGCTCTTTCCCTGCACTATTTGGGTATGGAGGCACGTGGCACAGACTGAGGTCCCTGGCCACAGAAGCAAACTGAAAGTCTCCTCTAGATTTAATGTTTTAATCTTATTTTTCTTCAGCCACTTCTCCATTATTGAAAAACTTTATTAAAGACAATCTTTCTGTTGGCAAGAAAAAATTCTCTTGAATCTATAGCTAATTCAGTAATTCTGCTTTTGTCATGAGGGCCTCTAAAATAAAAAATGATGTTCAAATAATCCTATTAAAAATGCGGTACAGAACTAAAGAAAGCGTTTTCAACTGAGGAATATCAAAGGGCTGAAAAGCACCTAAAGAAGTGTTCAACATCCTTAGTCATCAGGGAAATGCAAATCAAAATGACCCTGACATTCCACCTCACACAAGTCAGAATGGCTAAAATCAGGTGACAGCAGATGCTGGCGAGGATGTGGAGAAAGAGGAACACTCCTCCATTGTTGTTGGGATTGCAAGCTGGTACAACCACTCTGGAAATCAGTCTGGAGGTTCCTCAGAAAATTGGACATAGTATTACCTGAGGACCCAGATATACCATTCCTGTGCATATACCCAGAAGATGCTCCAGCCTCTAATAAAGACACATGCTCCAGTATACTCATAGCAGACTTATTTATAATAGCCAGAAGCTGGAAAGAACTCAGATGTCCTTTAACAGAGGAATGGATACAGAAAATGTGATACATTTACACAATGGAATACTACTCAGCTATTAAAAACAATGACTTCATGAAATTCTTAGGCAAATGGATGGAACAAGAAAATATCTTCCTGTATGACATAGTCCAGTCACTAAAGAACACACATGGTATGCACTCCCTGAGAAGTGGATATTAGACCAAAAGCTTGGAATACCCAAGATACAATTCACAGGCCACATGAAGCTCAAGCAGAAGGAAGACCAAAGTGGGTGCTTCAGTCCTTCTTAGAAAGGGGAACAAAATACTCACAGGAGGAAATATGGAGACAAAGTGTGGAGCAGAGACTGAAGGAAAGGCCATCCAGAGACTGCTCCACCTGGGGATACACCCCATATACAGTCACCAAACCCAGACACTATTATGGATGCCAAGAAATGCTTGTTGACAGGAGCCTGGAATAGCTATCTCCTGAGAGGTTCTGCCAGAGCCTGGCATATACAGAGGCGGATGCTCACAGCCAACCATTGGACTGAGCATGGGGTCCCCAATGGAGGAGTTAGAGAAAGGACTGAAGGAGCTGAAAGGTTTTGCAACCCCATAGGAAGAAAAACAGTATCAACCAACCAGACCCCCTAGAGCTCCCAGGAACTAAGCCACCAACCAAGGAGTACACATGGAGAGACCCATGGCCCCAGCTGCACATGTAGCAGAGGATGGCATTTTCAGACATCAGTGGGGGGAGAGGCCTGTGGTCCTATGAAGGCTCAATGGATGCCCCAGTGTAGGGGAATTTGAGGGTGTGAAGGTGGGAGTGGGTAGGGGAACACCCTCCTAGAAGCAAAGGGAGGGGCAATGGGATAGGGAGTTTTCAGGAAGGGAGCAAACTGGGGATAACATTTGAAAGGTAAATAAAATATCCAACAAGAGAAGAAGCAGAAGAAGAAGCAGGAAGGGGAGGAGGAAGAGGAGGAGGAGGAAGAGGAGGAGGAGGAGGAGGAGGAGGAGGAGGAGGAAGAAGAAGAAGAAGAAGAAGAAGAAGAAGAAGAAGAAGAAGAAGAAGAAGAAGAAGAAGAAGAAGAAGAAGAAGAAGTAGTAGTAGTAGTAGTAGTAGTAGTAGTAGTAGTAGTAGTAGTAGTAGTAGTAGTTTTGGGCAATAACCAGAAAAAAAATGATGTTCATGGTAAATGTTTGTCAGGTGATAAAATTATGATTTGCTAACAGTATCGATCCTCTTACAGTTTATATTGGGCTGATTGTACACTGAGATGTGACTATTTAGGCAAAATACCTCTTTGTCCCTCCACAAAAAGGAGCTAGAATAATATCCTTAGTTTAGACAATACTATTAAGAAAAAGTAAGACATTAACTATATACATAATTCAGATGTGCCTTCTCAGTTACTCATGCTCATGATACACATTATAAAGATAGAAAAAGGAAGATAATGCTACCACCACTGAAAAATGTATAAAAAAGAGATCTATCAAGTATTTTAGAGAAAAACTCCAAATGCAAGGGGATAGCTGTTATGCACTAAAAGGAATGTCAATGAAGAGAGAAAACACTCTCCTTCAAAGCCATGGCCTGACTCCCTTTATTTTTACTAATTATTGTTGTATGCATATATTAATATGTATGTTTGTATTCCTAAATATTACTTGCATAGTATGTATAATGCTACCTGTTTTTTTTTTT